>JAGGCT020000364.1:0-18066 GCA_017654935.2 Phymorhynchus buccinoides
ATCTACCATAAATTTGCATAGCTGCCGCTTGTATAGTCTCCAACTCAAGTTCTCCTTCCTGAAGGAAAACGCCAACCCTTCCGTCTTCATTTCAACTCCACGTGCGCAGACATAGGTGTTCGTGGTCTTCAGAACAACTCTACGTGTCTGCAAAGGAGAGGTCAAAGATGTTCGTGGTCTCAGACTGATTTGAAAGAAGTGAGCTCTATCAACAATGAATTGATGAAGGTATGTAAAATTGTTTGGCAACTAATAAAATTATTTAGTAGGATGGTTATAAAAAATAAAAAAAAATTTATTTATTGTCAAATCCTAATGAAATCTATGTCAATGGAAAGAGCTCGAAAAGACCTTTCAAATGATACCCAAATTATTATCATAATCCGTCGAAAATTGAGAAAGTTACGACGTTTTAAAATGATAGCCTTTCTTACATGAGCTACATAAGAAAACGTTGATCAACTCGATCGTCAGTGTGACGCAGCAAGAAGAAAAACAAAATGTCGGACATGGTCGGACTAGGCTAACACCTCCATTTTGATTAACCTCGCAAAGTACCTGATTATAAACTTACATGCACCAAAGTTTGCACACTTGTAGCAAATTGGTTGAATCTATCGTACTATTAATTTAATTAAGATCAGATTTACCGTTCAGTTTAAGCGACGGAGGAATCAGACCTAAAAATTGGAGCACTTGACACTCGCGAACTTGCGTCCACTTGTGAACAAAAACAGGTCGAGACTAACTGGTCACGTGTCCACTTCACAAGTAAAATGCCCGGATGGGTCAGCAACAAGAATAACTACCAATAAAAACAAAGCAAAGACAGTGACCACTAAGTCTTGGCATGAAGCCAAAACACGGGTTCGCCATTTTGAGGGGAAACTATCGAGTCGGTTTGACCCCATTTCGTTGTTCCTAACTAATATGATTATTAATTTTTAGCAATTTCTTCTCTTATGCCACTAATGTCCACCTGCCGTAACCGGCAATTACTCAATTACTGACATGTACTGGGGTACAAAGAATTATGCAGCGCAGGAAAAAAAAAAAAAAAAAATCTTGACACCCCTACCCAGCCGCACACGGGGGGGGGGGGGGGGAGAGAAGAAGGGGGGGGGGGGAGAACTAGGGGGTGGGTGGGTGGGGGGTAGTTGTGCTTTTAGTCAGGGAGCTTCAGCACCTTCGACTTTTTTCGAGGTGAAGGAGCTGAGTGTGGGGGACTGGACTGGGGGACTCTTCTTCTTCTTCTTCTTCTTCTGTGGTGGTGACCAACTTCTTTATACAGAAGTAATTGTACACACTTTAGCCTAGGGGGTGACCATAGAAAAAGAATCAGAAGAGGGATAGAGGAAGAGAATGTGAATACACATACAAACTATCAGATTGGCTTAGAATCAATAGGAAAAATCAACTAAAGGAAACAGAATTTATTTATTTATTTAAAACCAAAAAAATTTCAATACCCACCTAGTTCTGGGCTGGGAAGGGGAAAACTACAGGGAGCTGCCGGCAGCTACTAATTTTTACGTTCGCCCCCAGCAAGCTGGGAACTAGCCGACCCTAGACACTCCATAAGGCAATGCCCAAGTTGATCCATACACTGTACTGTATGATACAGCATAGCTGGGCATTGCCCCATAGCCCTACTTCGAGTAAAATAGATTCTGGTTCTGGTTGTTCCATGTTGAAGGAGCATGTGAAGGCTATTCTTATTTACTCAATGGAACAGGAGAGCGTATTGAAAGTTGACTTATATTATAATATGGGTATGTCTGAACACCGGGAAATGCAGGAAAATACCGGAAAATGCTGAAAGGTGAATGCCGGAAAATTAAAAATAACACACGGCCCAGGCCTAGGTCACTATGTGCCTGGTGACAATCTCAGCATGTGTGAATGGTGTGTTATGCCACAAAACCGGGTCTACTTAATTGACATATGATCTACTTATTGATTTATGTTCAGCGCTGATGTACGCGTGCTGTTTTGTTTGTAAACACGTCAATATGACACAGTATGACGTGAATTCTATTCTAGTGTGCGGGATAGCCGAACTACGGAAATGTGTCATTGGGACCGTGTTAATCACTTTGCTGTTCGGCAATTTCACTTTCCATTGTATTAATAATAATTAATTTTGGGGTTTTCTGTAGAATGTTTTCATAATTCAGCCCTACCATTCGGTGTTTTGATCATTCTGCCTTCACCATTCGGCATTTTTCGGTATGTTTTAACCATTCTGCATTCACCATTCAGCATTTTTCAGCATTTTCCGGTAACGGCGGTGTATCATAGACACACCAATTTTTGTTATACATTGATCACAATTCACACATGTCATTTTTATTTTTTCATAGATTTTGTCATTGCTGTTCTTTAACATCATCGATTGCGTCTTTTCATACACCTAGTTACCATTCTCTTTCTTGACTTGATCAATGGCTGACGAAGGCTTTTAAGTTTTATTAACTGAGACTCACCGATTATTATAGATCTACTGTCTGGATGATAAAGATGGTCTACCCTAATGTACTTTTTTTTAATGATCATATAACTTTATTTCGCAGTATCTAGGCTAGGGTAGCTCTCACTGGGGACAAACCCTGACAGGCACAGCTCCTTCTTCTTCATAGCTATGCGTGGCCACAATCAACACTTTGATTATTTTGCTGCGGAACCGGGGAGGTTCTTTACCAGCACATTGATTGTGGCCATGCACGTCCAAGCTGAAGCAGATAGTGATGCAGTCAAAAATTTCCTCTTTTTTTTAACACTAATTTAATGATTATGACATCATTTTATGAATATTACCGGTAAAGGTCAAGATGTGCCACCCCCCCTACATTTCTCGATTAATTGTATTTTTCCGTTATTGCCTTTCTTACCATACATAAAGCTGTATTTTACTTTTAGGAACATTTTCACCAAATTATCTTTTTGGAATACTAACCCTAACCCTAGCCCCAACCCTAACCCTACCCCCCACCCTACCCCCCACCCTATAAGATAGAAAAACGCAACAAACCACAACTGTGACAAATCGCGGTGTACTGCAGTACATAGTGGGGGGTAGGGTTAGGTTTAGGGATAGGGTTAGTATTCCAAAAAGGTTATTAGCTAAAAATGTTCCTAAAATACAGCTTTATCAAGTTTATGTATGGTAAGAAAGGCAAAAACGGAAAAATAGAATTAACCGAGAAATGCAGGGGGGGTGGCACATCTTTACCTTTACCAAATTACCTATTATATGTTCTTCGAACTGGTCAAAAGACCTATGATTTCCTGTGACAATATATTCCCTGATATAGTAAGAAACTATAAGAACAAAATCTGACTTTTTAAATAAAATTTGGGGGGTGCGCCTTGTAATCAGGTGCTCCTTGTAGTCAGGTGCTCCTTGTAGTCTGTGAAATACAGTAACATATCAGTGTTGATTGCAGCAGGACCCAGGAAATCTACTAGGCTTTTCTTACCCAATTTATGTACTTCGTTGTGTAACTGTAAGGGATAGGGTTCTTCTTCTTCTGCCTTCCCGGGCCATATGGCCATAATGGTTAAGGTACGTATGTGTCCGGTTTTCAGTTTTCAATGGTCTCCCCGCTGCGTACGGCCATCACATTCCGATTTCAGAGGAGCTCAAAGGAGAACATTTATTTGGAAGATTATTTGGGGGGAAAGGCAGGAGAATGGGCCAATAAGTCAGAAAGATAGTAGATGACAGTAAGCAAAGGAAAAAGGCACAGTCAAAGAGAGTGGAAGATTAGAGGAAGCTACAAGCACAGAACTTCCAGAAGGTGGGGGAAATATTTTTGTACAAAAGACCCCCCGGTATCCCCACGGGGAGGGGATAGGATAATCTATCGAGAATCAGTTTCTTAAAGGGCTGTTCTCATAATAATTATAATATATACAAAGAGGGTATTTTCCACAACAGGATGACCTTGAAATTCACTGAGTTGAATTTAGAGAGTTGAATTAGAAAGGTCAGCATAACTCGGGCAGAACGAGTGCGGACAAATTAGTAGTCTAGTATAGAGAATGAACACTCGTGGCAAATGCCCTATTGATTAAAACCATAACAATCAAACGCTGTGCGAGGCAAGGGTATTGGGTGAGTGTGTTCTTCCTGTCTGTGCTTGACCAATGGGGCGTTAGGCCAAACAAAAAAATATGTCTGTTTCCGGGAACATGGCCCCAAAAAAATAGGGTAGGCTTTCACATTTTTTTTTTCTTTTCTTCGCGGTGCAAGATTTTTGCCGTATTTGCTGAAACATGTGAGTATCAATCAACAGATTATCTTTACCACTTGACTGTTTTTCACATAAGCATGTTGCAGCAAGCATAGCAGTAATATTGTACTGCGGGAAATCGCGTGCCTTGCGCCCGCCATTGTGTTGGCGGATGTTGATCACGAAAGTCTGCGCGAGTAACGGTCCTTGACTACGCAGAGTGAGAGTGCAATGGTTGTTTCCCTTGCATCGTCTGCTCAAATTGCTGCTTTTTTTTTTTTTTTTTTTTAAACATCCAAAAACTTTTTTAGGGTCGGCAGCAAAAACTAGGCTCGGTCGGGTTACCGGAAACAGACATATTTTTTTGTTTGGCCTTATACTACTTCTTGCCGACATGAAAGGCTAATTATTTTTGGCCTGAACAGCTCATACCACCTAGCAGCGAGTCAGGGGCAGATCATTTTCTGTGGCTATATACTACTACTTCTTCATGACAGGCAAGGGTGATAATCTTAAGTAGACCGTGGCATTCACATCTCAGGTCATGAGACAGGGGCAGATAATTTTCTGTATAAAGCCTCATTCTTTCAAGAAGGATCACTTCCATTAACCATGAGGTTACTCCACTTTTATTGTTTGATAACAATTTCTATTGTGCTGTATGCTTAAAGTTACACTGACCCACCATGATTAAGTCCCTTGGGTTTTTTTCTGGGTAGCTGTGACCCACATACAAATTCCCCCAACTTCAAATTGAGGCTGCTCTTTAAAACAATGTTTCGTTTTGAACTGGGGGGGGGCATTTCCATGGGAGTCAAACCTGGGCAAAACAAGATTTCTTACCAGCTACAAGAGGGAAAACATGCGAAACCCGTGATTTTGATACATGATGATCTAAAGTTTAAGAAAACTACCAACATTTAAAACTGACTAGAACTTGACCCTAGCCATATAAGAAATCCTCCCCCTTCGTTTAACCAAATCTTAAAGCGTTTAATTTAAATGTGACGAGTATAGTATTGGTTCACTTGGTGTGAGCATCACATAAACATGCAAAACATTGTTCATTTTTGTGGTTGTTGGTCGATTTATTACCCCGCCAGAAGTCCAGAGGGGTGGATTTTTTTCCCCTTTGTCTGTGTATGTATGAGTCTGTCTCACTATTCCGTCCCACATTGTTTTGCCATTACAGGACTGGTTGCACTAAAACTAGTAACAGTTTAATATGTTGATAATGAAGAGAGCAATTGAAAGGTCAAGTTTGCTTTCTATTAGTAATGATAAGCTTTCGTGTGTGTGTGTGTGTGTGCAAATGTGTGTGTCAGGAGGGTGTGTCAACTGGTTATATATAAACCACAATGTAATGACATTGTGCTAACTTTGCCAGTCTTAGGTTTAATCCAACTGAACGGCCAACCAAGAAAGGTATGAACTGTAGGATTGCTTAGCCCAAGTCCATGCGCTTTCAACACTCCCTCCCTCTCTCCAAGTAAGACCAGAGAGAGCAAATAGGGGTATGAGCATGTGTGCATATTAAGCTCACGAACTTAGGCTATGTGAACATATAGTATATGGCTAACTTGATTGATTGGCTGGCTATACGCATAGTACACTTAAGTCTGTCAGGGTTTGCATGGTCACTGTCAGTGGGTTTTGTTTCAATGATTGTTTTTTATATCATTTTTTGCATCTGGTGTGTTTCAGGCAAACAGTTCCTCGACGTCTCCTGATGACCACCCTGTCTGCTAGAGATTTCTGCATTTACTGAAGATTTCAACACAAACAGAAGCTGCTTTATACTGTGTGTGGAACCAGCCCAGCTTTGTTAGAAAAAAATGAGTTCTTCAGGCAACAAAACTGCTCACATTAACTGCTGCCTATGTTCACAGTTTGACAACTTTGGGGTATATGTACAGCAGTCAACCTGGAACGATGTCGCAGAGCTTGTGGACCACATGAACAGCTGTGGTCATTGGCTGAGAACTGTAGTGGGTTCAGAAATGCAGTGGGCCGTTGGCCTGTCCGAGAACCGACCAGCGCAGCAAACCAATGGACCGGTCAGAGACCTGTTGGTCAACAACAACCGGTGGACAGTTGTCCTGGACCAGTGCCCCGCCGGCCCTGTGCGTGACAGTCTGACAGCACTGCTGCTGATGGCCTCTGTGAGATACCGTCTGGGAGACCTCGCCTCCAACATCCTAGAGAGAGAGACCATCAGTGACTCCCTGCTGATGGAAGCCATCCTGTTTGCCGCTCACCTCCAGGATAGATGTACTTTCCTCCAGCTGATCAGAGCTTGCGCGAAGAATCGCTGCGTCTTCAAGCAAAAGTTTGTTCACCAGCACTGCAGGGAGAACCTGCAGTCAGCATGTGCAGGGGTGGAGGGAGGCAGGTGGGTGTACAGGGCGTTGTACGAAGGAGGGGAGAAAGACCTGGCACTGTTTGTGGCGGCAAACCATCCCCATGAAAAATCCTTGATTGCAGAGTTTTGTCAGGATGAAGTGGACGACTTTGATTTGAGACAAGACAAGTTCAAACTAGCATTGAGGAAACTGTATGAGGAGAGCAGTGACCATTACAGTGATTTTGTTGAGCGACTTTACAAGTCTCCAGGAAGGTCAGAGTCGGATCAGTCGTTTTTGATTCGCCAAGCCCTTCAGCTGAAAGAATATGATTTGTTCATTACTTTGAGTAACTATAATGTTTTGCAGAAAGATCTGAAATTCTGCACTTCTTTCTTGCTTTCAGGAGAGGATGCAGACTCTGAGGCATTTTCACAGATTTGTGAGCAACTTGATCTAGTACAGAGAAAACGGCTTAGACTGTGTGCTGTGAAATTTACATTGACACAGTATTTCTTACTGAAGTCAGATGCTAGTCTGAACATTTTCATTGAACAGTTCCCGTATCACGACTCTGTTGATGCAAGTCCTGTCATGCTCTGCTTGTTTCAAAAGGCCATCAGAAAATGTGTGGAGTTGGACTGTGCTGACTGTTTTATGCGCCTGTGTATGAAATACTGCAGATATCAAGACCACTCTTATAATACGATTGCTTTTACCAAAGATTATGAGTTTGCATGTGCACATGCAATTGGTGCAAGACCCCACTTTGTTAGGAAACTGTTAGAATTTCAAGCCAATAATACTATCAGGTTTACAACTCCAAGCTTAATTAGAACTGATGCCCTTAAACTCTGCTTTCTCCTTCAATTTGCATTGGAGCAGAAAGCTTGGAATGTCGTGCCCATTTTCTTTGACAATGTTTCATTTTGGTTTCAGAATTGTTATAAACTGCTGCAGAAGTGTCTGCACCACATGTCTAATCAATCCACTTGGTGTGCCTTGGGACCCGTCTTAGACCAGTGGCTCAAAGAGGATTCTTTGGATTCTGTGAAATGGGACATGTTCTCCATCCATGAACATGTAGCCAAAGACCATTGGGAGTTCAGTTTGTCCAGTTTGATTCAGTGGTGCGTGGACAATGGTCATTCCAACTTGGCCTTCTTCTTGGCTGGGGTCAGTGGAGATTGGGAAATTGTGAAAGAAGTGGTCACTGCACTCCCCAAGCTGGATTTACACCCACAGACTTTGTGGAGTGCTCTGGAACTGACTGCCGAAAAAGGCTTGTATTCTCTTGGTGCTGCCATGCTGAAAATCTATCCCATGAATGCTGGGGTGGTTTGTGAATATGAGCCGTTCAATGGAAGCAGTTACATGGCCAGCATTTGTGAAGATCAAGGTCTTTTCAATTGGGCTCTGGTTCTGGAAAGTGAAAACTTGACCTATCTCAAGGAGCATCGTATGCTTTGCCCAAATCACAATGTGTGGGACTGGATAATAAGGAGGGCAATCTTGCCGAGTCGCTTTTGTGACCAAAGATGGGACATTGCAGAAGAATTCATGACAGGTTTTGCCGATTCAGAGATGCTCAAGAATGCTGTCGAATCTTTCGCTCCTGTGAACATTGTTGAGGCTTTTCTAGGTCAAGTGGATCCAATGAAATGTGTTCAGATCGCTCCTGGGGAGAATGCTAAGGAAGGGAATGAAACTTTGCTTTTTTCAGCTGTAAGTGAGTCTGTATGTGTTTCTAGTGAAGAGGAAGGTAAAAGATTTATAGAAATAACCCGTGTTTTACTTGCCTCAGGCCTGTCCATGTTCCAAAGAAACATTTCACAAGGATCATTCAACTGCCCTTTGTTACTTGCCCTGGACACCTTTGGCGGTCACGAACCTGAGATTCCCTACGTAAACATTTTAGCCAAGCTGTTGCTCGACTGCGGAGCTATTCCCTACAAAATCCTACATAAAATCTCTGATGATATTGAGCTCCAGAATCATTCAACAGAAACAACGGCGAGCGAGGAGTGGAAGGAAGCGTTCCGCAGCGTTCAGGAAGCGGCTGGCACACCTTGCAGGCTGGAGCACCTGTCCCGGTTAGCGGTGTCTCACAGCATCGGGTGTCACCCTGGTCGATCTGAAAGGATCAACAGCCTGCCCCTTCCCACAGCGTTGAAGGACAAGGTCAACTTCAAGGACGTCCTCAAGGAGGAACAGGAAGCCAATTCTGAAGAGGTGGAAGATAATAAGGAAGGTGATGGTGTTCAGCCTGCCCCCTCACCCAGTGATGAAAGACAAGGTCAACTTCAAGGACGTCCTCAAGGAGGAACAGGAAGCCAATTCTGAAGAGGTGGAAGATAATAAGGAAGGTGATGGTGTTCAGCCTGCCCCCTCACCCAGTGATGAAAGACAAGGTCAACTTCAAGGACGTCCTCAAGGAGGAACAGGAAGCCAATTCTGAAGAGGTGGAAGATAATAAGGAAGGTAATGCAGAAATTATTTCTTCCATTTTTGTAGAAAGGTTTGTGTTTGTCTTCTTCTCTTCAGGGCTCACGGTCAGCATGTAGACCATTCTGGCTCCTTTGGGGAAAAAAGACTGAAAAATGGGGGTCCGGTCTGTTCTTTACTGAGGACATGCCTGCTTAACTAATAGTGAAGGGACAGGGTGGAGGGGAAGCTGAAGGGGGTGGGGGAGGAGGAAGGGTCGCTTGATGGATTATTGTTGGTCCTTCTCCACTGACGCACAGGGGGCGCCAGCAGTGAAGGTGTCGAGACTGTCCTGCCGCAGGTTGTTCCACTCCCTGATGGTCCTTGGGAGAAGAGAATTTGACCAATATTTTTCACTCTTACCCTTTTTTGGTGTTGGCTGTGATTGCTTTGAACTTGAAGTTGAAGCCGAAGAACTTTTTTTTTAAACATGGACTGGCTGGCGAGCACACAGATTGCGTATCGTATTTCCGGTGCGTGGGAAAACATGGATTGGGAAAGGAATCTTGCGCGAGAAAGAACATTGTTTTTTGCCCACTCGCGTTTGGCGCCTGAAGTGAATTATAAGCTTGCCAAAACAAATTTCCACTCATCACTTTCAGGGCTGTAATGGTGTTTAGTCTGCCCCAGTGAAGACAAGGTCAACTTCAAGGACGTCTTCAAGGAGGAACAGGAAGCCAATTCTGAAGAGGTGGAAGATAATTAGGAAAGTGGTGATGTTCAGGAAGATGATAATATTGATGATTTAGATGAAGATGCTGTAGAGGAAACCAATGCAAATTGGGAAAAGGAAGATAATGTTTATAATGAAGAGGAAGATTATATTTTGGGAAAAGAAGACGCTGTTGATTAGGAAAAGGAAGATGTTTATAACAATGAAGAAGATTATATTTTGAAAAAGGAAGATGGTACAGTGGAACCTCCCTTATAAGACTCTCTCCCACATAAGGCCTACTTCTGAGAGACATTGCCCTTCTTTGTCAGTATTACAATTACATCCCTTATAAGACCCCTCCCTAATAAGACCTCATTTCGAATGATTTTTGAAGGTCTTATAAGGGAGGTTCCACTGTAGTGATTACGAAGAGGAAGACTATGTTGAAAAGAAATGTGTACATGTTTTGGAAAAGGGAGATTGTGTTGATAAGGAAGATAATATTGATTATCATGACCATGTTTTGCTTTGTTTCGTGCATGAACATGAAATGACACTTTTTTATGATGAAGCTATATTGCTTCGGAGTGTTATTAATGTTTTGATGGATGTTTGCTGGAATTTTATGTGAAAAACTTGCAAAGACTAAGAGTAGGATCCTTGTTCATTCATTGGCAATTATTACATTGGACTGCTGCAGAGTTCGGTTGATAAAGCAATTTTCACATGCACCTCTCTTTTCATACATTAACCTTTACCGGACTTCCGGGGTCGCCCACGACCCCTTGACACACAAAACATGTTATATCTCTAAAACTATTTAAGCAATCTTCATGAAATTTCATGACTTTGTCAAAAACGTAAATGGCTTTTAAGTGTGTTAATTTTTTATTAATGTGTATAAAACATAAATGAGGTAATATGACGCATAGCTTTGATATACCTGTCCGGATGACGGGGGTCTCCCACGACCCCTACTTTAAAGAGCACTGCAGTGCATTGAGTAGGGGTCATGGGAGACCCCCGCCATCTGGACAGGGATAAACACATGGTGCCTCTTTGACAAGTTGGGGTCGTGGGAGACCCCCGCCATCCGGACAGGGATAAACACCTCGGAATTTGCTCTTTGCTGAGTAGGGGGTCGTGGAAGACCCCCGTCATCGTGTACGTGTAGTCAAAAGCATGATCCGGTAAAGGTTAATGTATCGGCAGTCTCTGAGCACATGCTCCATGATCTTGTCTTTCTTTCCGCGGAGCTCCTGGACATCAGCCTTGTCTTTCTCTCTGCGGAGCTCTTGGACATCAGTATTGTCTTTCTCTCCGCGGAGCTCCTGGACATCAGACTTGTCTTTCTCTCCGCGGAGCTCTTGGACATCAGTCTTGTCTTTCTCTCCGCGGAGCTCTTGGACATCAGTCTTGTCTTTCTCTCCGCGGAGCTCCTGGACATCAGACTTGTCTTTCTCTCCGCGGAGCTCTTGGACATCAGTCTTGTCTTTCTCTCCGCGGAGCTCCTGGACATCAGTTTTGTCTTTCTCTCCACGGAGCTCCTGGACATCAGTCTTGTCTTTCTTTCCACGGAGCTCCTGGACATCAGTCCTGTCTTTCTTTCCGCGGAGCTCCTGGACATCAGCTCCAGTTGCTTGATTACAATTTTCTTTCATGCATTTCCATGTATTGACGCATTGTTTGGTTTTTATGATGGGACAGATCCATTATATCAGTGAGTTGCATTTATTGGCATTAATTTTGCTAGTGGCTTTTGTTGTTCATTTGTGTGTTGTTTTAATTTTTTTTATTGAAAGGTAGTGCGATTTTGTTGACAATATGGCATTTGCCACGGGTAATCATACTGTTGTTGATTTTGTTGTACCCTAGCTAAAAGACTTCAGGGATCATCCGAACAGTTGAACACTATGGTACAAATGCACGAGCTAGGGATGAGAACACTACACAACGTGTGACTATTTTTTATTACTCGCCACGTGCGCAGCCATACTCTGACTTTGATGGATTTTGGAGACTGATGATGTTATGCTAGGAGCTTGTCATGGCTAAAGACAATCCCTGCATAACTATGCAGAGCATAGCAACATTTTGATGTAGCCTTGGTGTTCTAGCCTATGTCAATTGGTCTGACATTGTGTTGTTTTGTTGCTGCAAAACTAATTTCCTGTAAAATGGACAATAAAAAGATTGATTGATTGGCCTAACCTTAAGCCAAGGCATACTGATCATACTGTTGATTAAGACTAGTGCCTGACAACTGTTTTGCCAAATATGTCATGGGATCCCAGTTACAAATTGTATTCTAAAAATAATGAAAATAGTTGACAATGAAGAATGTAATTTTTGTAATGAAGAAAAAGATACTATTCAACATTATTTATGGAATTGTCAACATTCTCAAGAGTTCTGGATGAACTTGGAGAGAATACTAAAAGATAAATGTTTAAATTGTGAAAGGCTGTCACTTAATGTTGAACTAGTTTCATTTGGTGAAGACTAAAGCATTAACAGAACAGACTTTCGATCTGATACTACTAATAGCTAGATACTTTGTCTATATATGCAGAATACACAAAACTAAACCAACAACAAGGAACTTTCTACAGGAATTAAAAAAACTATATATTTTAAAGAAATTAACACATGCCATGGAAATGCGCATTAATGAATTCAACAAAAAGTGGTTACCCTACCTAAGCTTGCTGCCTAACTAGGTCTAAGTTTTTGTGTGTTTTTTTTAATTTTATTTTTTAAATTAATGTCAGTGTATGATTTAGCCTAATATATAGTGTTTAGTCCACTGCATTAATATTTAAATTTAGATATTTGCTTTCCTTTGCCATACCTTTGTAATTCTATTTTCAATGTTCACATTGATCATAATCACACATGACCCTTTTTAAATTTTTTATGTTCCCTTTATGTTCCCTTTTTTTGTTTTGTTTTTTTCTTTTCTTTCCTTTGTTCTTATATTATAGATAAAACACTTGTGAAGCTGGTTTTATGATAAACTAGTGGATTCTTTAGAGGAGATTTATTTTCAGATTCTGCTAATGTATATGCTGATTTGTTTATTTGATAATGATGGCTATTTAGCACCTCACTTATGGAATTCCCTCCCACAACGTGTCCGCTCATCTGACTCTACCTCCGCCTTTCGCTCTGCCCTTAAAACTCACTTGTTTCGGACATATTATGATTGATTAGTGTTTGGGGGGGGGGGGGGGGGGGGGGGGGCTTTCATTGCAGAAATCTTGCAAAAAATGTATTTACAATTATTTCATAATTCGTATGCTGTATGTAGAATGTCTGTCTTGTAATCTTTAAATGCTTGTAAATAAGGTAGAAGGTATCTTTGTTCTTGCAAAATGTATCTATTATAATTAGTCATGTAATTAGTATGCCAATGGCAGTATGATTTTATTTCAAGTTGCAGTATTGTATCCAAACTTGATTGAGAATGTGAATGTGGTCTATGTTTTTTCTTAGAATTTTCATATTGTAACTATTTTACTCTTGTATAATTAATTGTGTGTGAGTGTGTGTATGCGCATGCATGTGTGTGTGTGTGTGTGAGTAAGGAAGTAAGAGAACGTTGTGTGTAAACATCGTGCTTATTTTACTTTCTAATGATTATTTGTTTGCCTTTAATGTTATTGTTATCAATGTAAAGCGCACTGAGCTCATGTGAGAAAGAGCGCTATATAAATTCCCATTATTATTATTATTATTGTGTAATTAGTATGTCAATGGCAGTATGATTTTATTTCAAGTTGCAGTATTGTATCCAAACTTGATTGAGAATGTCAATGGGGTCTATGTTTTTTCTTAGAATTTTCATGATGTAACTATTTTACTCTTGTATAATTAATTGTGTGTGTATGTGTGCGTGCGTGAGTTCATTTGTGTTTGTGCATGTATGTGTGTGTGTGCCTGCATGCATGCATGCAGGCGTGCGTGTGTGTGTGCGCGTACGCGTGTAAGAAAGTAAGAGAACGTTGCGTGCAATCATCATGTTTATTTTACTTTCTAATGATTCATTATTTGTTTGCCTTTAAGTTTAATGTTCTTGTTATCAATGTAAAGCGCACTGAGCTCATGTGAGAAAGAGCGCTGTATAAATTCCCATTATTGTTATTATTATTATTCAGTATGATTGAGTTAAGGATAATTATTGTGTTATTTAATTCTTTCAAAGAATATTGTCTTACCGGGTTCACATTAGACGTGTAAGTTCCGTTCAGAAAACCCTAAATAAGTGGAAGAAAGAAGGATAACAAATTTATGCATATAGGGAAAATTCACGTGCACAAATCTATTCCCTTCTTTGTTTCACTTATTTATGGATTGCGCTCGCGTTTCCGCATGGAATATCCGCTTATGTGTGTACACGGCCAAACTCTCTTGTTCAAAGCCTTAAATGTAATTCAAAGTCGTTCGGCTGCGGCAAATAATCAATCGGGCTGCCTCATACGTTAGTCACTTTCTAATTGTTGCAATAAAAATGTCACTGAGAAGCAACATTCTTCCATTATTGAGAAAGGGCTAGGGCTAGGATCAGCCTAAGATCATTTTCATCAAACTAAAAGCAGCAGACTTTGTGATTGATGGTCCTAATTCTGAGGGGTATTATGTACGTTATAGTCACAGAGGCGTCTCTGTGAAATTCGGGTTGCTCCCATCTGGAGAGCGTGTCGCAGCCAGAGGTGCGCCACCCTTTTTTTCTTTTCCTTTTTTTAATGCGATTTTTGTATGACTGATGAGGACGAAAAGAGGGGTGGGCTAAATGTTGACCAAATGACAACTTTTCCGTTGCCACTAGGTTTAGCGTATGCTAAGTGCATGGGCACACGGTACCTCGGGGTGAGTAAAGTACACGATTGCCAATAGTTGCTAGCATGTGAAAGATTTTACGTTGATGTGAGGATGTGTGCAAAGACTGGTACTGTATAAAGTAGAGTACGTAGATTTATGACTTTTTGCTAGCATGTGAAAGATTTTACATTGATGTGAGGATGTGTGGGGTGTTGATGGCCACCTGTGGTGGAACTTGAAGAAGGTGGCCAGCCTAGCGGAGCGTCGCTTGTCCTTGAGTGGAGGTCACTGCAGCTGGGTCAGCATGTTGTCCACGCTGGATGTTTGGCGGTGGCGATTTATGACCCATCTAGCTACGTGGCGCTGGACCCTCTCAATCTTGCCGGTGGTTTTGGCTGTATGAGGGTCCCAGACACTGAGAAGCGGTGTACTCAAGGGTGGGACGAACTAAGGCTTTGTAGGCAGTTTCCTTGAAGGAGATGGAGCCTATCTTCAAATTTCGTCGGAGGAAGCCTAGAGTCTTGTTTGCCTTGTTTACGGTGTTGTTGATGTGGGTGTCCCATGACAGATTTTGGGAGATTGTGACACCCAGGTACTTGCACAACATTTCATTTCTTTCTCTGTGTGTGTATCTCTCTGTTATCATGTTTCATATATATTTTAAGCATTGCAATTGTCTACTGACATACGTTCAAGTGGATGGTATCATGATTATTTTTAACTTCATGGATTAAACTAACTGTGCTCTGGTATTTTATTGGTGTGTGCATGATTATTTGTGCGCGTGTGTGTGTGTGTCAGAAGATTTTCAGTTCTTTCAAGGTAACATTGGACTCTTAAGTATTACAACAAACAACCACACAAGTGTAAAGTGACGTTATTTTATTCACAAGAGACAAAAACAAAACTACTGGATATTTCGGCGAATGCGTCTTTATCAACATAGACTAACAAGAAAACAGCAATTAAAGCAAAAGGAGAAAAAAAGCAGGCAACAAAAGGAGAAAAAAATCAACAAGAAAAAAACAATACTTCCCCTCTACAGTCCAATGCGTAAATGATCTTAAGTATTAGCTAGAAGGCTTATGTTATCCACTTAGAGCAAACATGAGAGGATTCCTTCCACCCTTCCCAACAACAACAAAGGGTGGGGGTGAATCCTACCATGTTTGCTTCAAGTGCAAACATAATAAATCTTCTAGTTATAAATAATCATATACAATGGTGTTCTTTATACTATAGCACTTTATTCCGTTTTGTGTTTCACACACACACACAACTTTGCCTTTTTACTATATGATGATAAGGCGCACCTGATTATAAGGCGCACCCCCAAATTTCTCACAAAATTCAGATTTTGTTTCTCTACATTCTTACTACAGTGGAACCTCCCATATAAGACCTCCCAATGTAAGACTCCCTCCCATATAGGACCTACTTTAGACATTGTCCTTTGTAAGTATAAAAATTACCTCCCTCATCAGACCTCATTTTGGATGATTTTAAGGTCTTATTAGGGTGGTTCCAAAACCATCCGAAAAATAAGGTCTTATAAGGGAGGAGTCTTATACGGGAGGTAATTTTAATATTTACAAAGAAGGGCAATGTCTCAGAGAAGTAGGTCTTATGTGGGACGGAGTCTTATAAGGATGTTCCACTGTATTATCAGTCACATTATAAGGCGCAGGGGTCTCAGTCTGGGGAAAAAAGTATCGCCTTATTGTCCGTAAAATATGTTACTCAAATGCAATGAGCGACGTAGCTCGTTCTTTTTACCACCGCGGGGTGTGGCGGTGCTGCGGTTGAGTGGGTCCAAAGCACGGAGGAGAGGAGAGTCGAGTCTGTCTCTCTCTCTCCCACAAAGGCTACCACTAGGTTTGGACATACTTGACCGCAGCACGGTAAAAAGAACGAGCCAAGTCCACCATTATATGACCACAAGTACAGATACATAAAACACAACAAAGTCAAGTCATTTCGTAGAAAATATCGATGAAAAAGGAGCTTAATTTCCGTAAGGAAATATTTTCCGGAATGTGAATCGCCTGCTCAGTGACACACATACTAACTCGTACATTCACACAAAGAATTTAGCCTGACTTCACAAATTGAAGATAGTCAGTCTGTTACAGTCCCGTCAACAGCTATGGTTATCTCAGGACTGTCACTGCATAACATTGGACCATGTATAAGAAGACACACATCAATGCGATGGCTTGGAGTCAAAATGGACTATCTTTAGTCCATTGACATACTATTCAACTTATTAGAAAACTAATAACTTGAATTTAAAAAAAAACGACTGCAGAAATATAAAAAGCATAACCCCCTTTTTTACATTTCTGCAGTCAAATGTTTAACACAAGTTATTAGTTTTTGTAATAAAAATATGTCAATGGACTATCCAAAGATAGTCTGTTTTGACTCCAAGCCATCAATTTATGATTCTTAACAAAGTCCCAAAACCTGAAAACAACAACAAACAGTACATTTCACGACATGGCATCTTCATCATTGTACCCAATAGCTCATAATTCCACACAGTGCTGGAGACATTGAACCATTCTACTCTACTTATCGGATCCAGGTTTTAAAAAAACTAAAAAGGAAAACAAACATCCTAGTAATAAAAAATATATAAAAAAGGCCAGACAGGCAAATGCAGCATGTGCCCACTCAAGTGCGTAAGGTAGAATGAAAAATGGGGATGAGGGGCTACTCTTAGTTTAAAGCTCCCCCACCACGACAAGGTGGAAGCCTGCAGGGTAATGCACACCTATAATCACACTCGATAATCGCACACACACACACACCTTGTAGGTTGAAGAGGTAACTGCTGGTTTAACAAAAAAAACAAAAAAAAATGCAATGCAATACAAGACAATGTCATCCAGTGACATAGGTGTTCAATCAATGTGGTGCAGAAATGCGACATCGACAGCAAAAGGGTTAAGCATGAAATGGGCAGTGTGACCAGTGGTGGTAGGGACAAAAATATGACGAAAAGGTGAGAAAGACGAAGCTGTCCAGCTTCAATCTAAAAAAGACCGAACAACTGAACCTCAGGTTGAGCCAGGTAACACTAATCAAAACCTGAACTTCAAATTCAGGCCATGCACACACACAAATTAGAAACCCACACATGCATGCACATATGCTTGCGCGCACCCCCCTCCCCCCCCCCCCCTCACATTTCTTGTCTACTATCACTTTAAGTGAAAAGACGTTAAAGAACAACAACAATAACATGTAAACAAAAATTAAAACCTGCACTTCAGGCTGAGGCCAAGTAAAAATAAAAACAACTAAAACCTGCACTTCAGGATGAGGCCAAGTAAAAATAAAAACAACTAAACTTCAGGTTGAGTCATGTAAAAAAAAAAAACCCACCTGAACTTCAGGTTAAGCCATGTAAAAAAACAAAAACCTGAACTTCAGGTTGAGGTAATGCAAAAAAACAACTGATTTTCAGGTTGATGCTATGCCAAACAAAAAATACACCTGAACTTCAGGTTGAGGCCATGTAAAA
>JAGGCT020003649.1:0-12741 GCA_017654935.2 Phymorhynchus buccinoides
CACACACACACACACACACACACACACACATACAGACATACACACACATACTGACACTTGTCTTTTTAATTATATGATTGGATTGTAGGTCTTTCAAAATATTACAAAGTTATTTGACTCACAAATACAATCCTTGCATTATCTGTTTCGGAAATGTGGGCATTAGAAAAGGGAAGGATTGAAAGATAGATTTCTGTTTGCCATGAAACGATGTTTTACATGTGATGCTCGTACACAAATGATCCTTGTTATGCAGTGTTTAAGAAGGATTCCTCCCGATTTATATAAATTTCTTACATAACATGTATTAAATATTTGCTAAGTTAGCACGAATGAATGAGAACAAGGTTGCCCTTGAAAGCAGATAAAACTTTATATATAAGTAATTAATAACAATATAATAAATAATAAACGAATTTACATAGCGCTTTTTATCGAGCAGCAAACGCGCTTTCAATCATATTGAACCTTCACACACCGCACACCACGCACAACCAGACACCGGCACGCAAAACGACCGCACGCACTGCAGTGCCGCACGGAGTGAACACGTTCTTGCTACACTTACCCACACACAGATTACACACCTTACACACACATTCCCACACACATTTCATCAAACACACAAAAAACACATTCTCACTAAAATGCACACAAACTTACTCAAACATACACACGCGCACACGCACGCACACACGCACACACACACATACACACACACATATACCGGCGTGCCGCACGCACCACACCCAACACGCGCGCGGCGCACTCAAACACAAAACACTTACGTTTACTCACACTCTCAGACACATGCTCGACACCCCCCCGCCCCCCCCCCCCCCCCCCCCCCTAGCGAACACAATCTCTCCTGCGCACGCATACAATCATACACATGCAAGCAGATATACCCACACAGAACACAACACAACCACTCACACACACGCACACCTGCTTGGAAGCGCGGCCATGGGCGGGCGCACACTCACATTCGCGCACAACGCTCACAAAATTACTTAAATACATATACACATAATTATGCATACAACAAATACTATACATGTACAAAACATACAAACATAACGTGTATTTTACATCGCACATAGTCACAACACCAACACATCAACACATCACACACACACCACACCAAAATTTTTTTCGCACAATCCCCCCCACACACACTCGTACGCACGTATGCACACAAACACACGACATCACACGCGCTATGAACACACACACATATTTGTATGCACTCACGCACACACATGCACACCACATCCACACACACACACACACACATCATGTTGGATAATAATGGTAAAAAAAACATGGGTTACTAGTGTTCCGTCATTTTTCTTTGTGGCTCAAGCCACAAACCCTCACTTTGTCGGTCGGTCGGTCGGTCAGTCTGTCGGTCCAAAATTGTCGCACATTTTTGACAAAATTGTCGCACTTCAAATCGAGGAATGAAATATAGTGTTTTACGTCCTCTCGACCCGGCAGGGGGCACCTATGGGACATTTTTTTAAATCGACGACGAAAATGGTGTTTTTACGTCCTCTTTGTCTGAATCAGACACATATGGGACACATGTAAATACAAATATAATTGGAACAATACTGGAGGGCAACGCATTGAGGCAGTACGAAACCAGTAAAGTCCGGAGTTTTTATTAATGAGGAAACCAGGAGTTAGTTAGTTCATTTTTTAAATCGAGGCTACACTTCAAATTGAGGCCGCTATTTAAAATGATGTATTTTAAAAGCGTACCAAATAATAAACATACGTAATACAGACACTACAAACAGACACGACGAAAATGCGGTGCTTCTTTTGATTGAGTATAAAAGTAGGATACATCGCTTTAAATGTTTTCCAAAAGATATAAAAATTTACGAATTGGTGCAGAGATAACATTCTGATCTAGTGATTAAAATTATTGAAAAGCCAATGGGGGTGACTCATGATTGGAGTGGTAAAAATAGACCGCGTGCCACAAAACTATTGCGATTTTCGCGCTTTTTTGAAATACACGTGGGTGTTTGTTTTGGCTTGGTAAAATCAGGGGTTTCAGTGCCTTGCAATGGGCTTTTTAGAAGAATTGAAACAGAGATTTATTGATTGTAGATTTCAGCCCTGGCATGACCATACATACATTTAATAGTGATAGATTTTCTCAGTACAGGTTGTTTAAAACTTCATGTTATTTGGAACCATATGTTGAATTACACATGAATAGATATGTGTTAAAAGTGCGTTAACTAGAGTTTCGTTTTGGTGTTTCTGATTTACTTTGCCATCGGTTAAGATATTGAGTATCAAATGAGCATGAAATGAAATTTCGTCTGTGTAATGTGGGCAGAGAAGACGAATTACATTTTATGTTCATTTCTCCTGTGCTGCATGATATAATGATGAAACTAATTCAAGCAAAGTATTAAAATAACCAATTGTCTTTTTCAGTTTGAAATCTCTTTATGGCATGTCAAAATGAGAAAACTATTGTGAACTTGGCTATGTATGCCTACAAAGCCCAGAAATGGCTACAGTTAATGATTTCCTAACAGACTTGAATTGATTACTGCTTTGTGTCTGTACAAATAATTAGGTCAATGCTTTATTATTATGGTTGTTTGTGTATTAGTGTCAATATGCACTGTATTACTTGACACCCCTTCAGTGAAGGGGCCAAGGCCTTAACTGAATAAAAATCATATTTCGCAGTTCGCTCTCTCTCCTCTCTCTCTCTCTCTCTCATCCTTCTTCTCTCCGCCACCTCTCCTCTCTCTCGTCTCATCTCTATCTCTCTCTCTCTCTCTCTTCTCTCCTCTCTCTCTCTCTCTTTTCTCTCTGTGTCTGTGTGTGTGTGTGTGTGTGTGTGTGTTGTGTGTGTGTGTGTGTGTGTGTGCTAAATCGCTTTAAGGCATAGTGTGTTTGTGATTGGTCTTACTCAGCCTACAACCTCCTTGAGATTGAGGTTTATGACATTCATGCCCAATAGCGGACAGGCTTTACAGACATTTATATAATATAATAGTTTTATTGCATTTTTATTGCCCGTTTTAGCAAGCTTGTTATCATTTTTGTCATTTACATTTTTAATGGTGGAGCTAGGGTTAATGAAGAAGAACCAACCAATGAATGAAGAGAGAGACAAATAAACAAACAAAGCTTGTTTATTTTTGCCATCAGATCTTCCGATGCTTTATACTAGGCTTAAACCCTTTCAACCGCTAGCCAAAATGTACCATTAAACTTACCCGGGTAGAGAACAGATTTCGTTTGCAATAATTATTGGGGATTCCTCTGTGACATGCATAAAAATAGGGCCTATAGCCTTACCTCCCAAAATTAAGAACATAAGGTCACTGGATACCATACCCTCATTTGATGCCTTTTTTAGTGACATGAGTGTTAAAAAAAAAAAAAAAAGAAATAATTGTGCGGTTGCCAAGAGGCGAGGACGTCAGCCTAAACCTAACACATCAGAAACGGTAGTCATTATTTTTCTCTCCGAGACAATGAGGTAGTTTCAGAACAAACAAATAATTGTTATACAAATAAAAACCACATAAGGCTGTCTTGTATTTTACAGACATAAACACCTTCCTCCCCCCCTCTCCACACACACAACACACAAACACGCACATACCCTTCAATTCCCCCTCCCCTCAAAATGTTGTTGTTCTTTTGTTGTTGTTTTTACTAAGGAAAGCATCGTTCTGCCATTCTCGGGAAAGGGTTAGGATCAGCCTAGGATTATTTTCTTAAAATCTGAAAGAAGCATACCTTTGAGATTGAGGGTCGTAAACATGAGGGGGGGGGGGGTTTCTAAAGTACATTTTTGCCAGTTCGTTCATATTGTTGTCGTTTTTTTTTTTTTTTTCACACCAGGGCAGACTACAAAACTATTCAAAATAATAAGAATTTTTGAACACACACACACGCACGCACACACAAACACACACACGCAGCACCACACGCAAGACACACACGACGCGCGCAGCATGCACACACCTACACGCACACACGGCACCTGCACACACACGCACAAACACGCGCGCACGCACAAACACACACATAACACACACACACACACACACCACAACACCACACACACACACAACCACACACACACAACACACGCACGCAAGCACACGCACACACACACACCCACACACACACACACACACACACAAATACACACACAACGCACACACACACACACACACACACACACACACACACACACACATTCAAAATAATATACGTATGTTCACAAGACTGTGAAGTGCTATCCTTATAACTCAACTTTGTTTTTCACCTGTCGTCTTTGGCTCCAATGCCAGTCGCTACAAGTAGCCTACCCCCACCCCCATCCAACACTCCGTGCTGGATCTATGTTTCATACCAACAAAATCAGAATGCAGAAAAGGGGGAGATGAATTGTATGGAGATATGTTGTTGTTCTTGGCTTACCCATGGCTAAAAGACTCCAGGGATCATCCCAACAGCGGAAGCACTTGAACACTGTGGTAAGCCTACACGTGTATCAGCTACGGATGAGAACATTACGCGTGGTGACCGTTTGTTTGGGGGGGGGGAAAAACCCCCCCCCCTTTTTTACCGAATTGGTTAGCCATGTGGGAGATAGCCACACTCCGCTTCTTCGGGGGTCTTCGGTGGGGATTTGGGAGACTGGCTATGTGTATGCTAGGAGCTTTGTCATAGCTAACGACACTCCCCGCCGCAAACAAATAACTAATGCAGAACAATACAACATTCTGATGTAGCCTTGGTGTTCCAGCCTATGTCAGTTGGTTTGACACAGCCTTGAGCCAAGGCGATGTATGGAGATACAAGGACACCTTGCCTTGACTCCTGCGGCCATGCCGTCCAGGACATGTGCGGTAGAAGGACGCAGGGTAGTCCCAGGGCTCGTTGCCCACCTCTACAGACCTCACCAGACCGTTACCTGAACAAACACATACACACATGCACGCGGAGTGCGCGCCAGCACGGCCCACGGCACGCGCACGCACAACACGCAACGCACGCACGCGACAGAACGCACCGCCACACGCACACGCGCACACGCGCACCGCAACACACACACACACAGAAGCAAGTGCGAATACACGCTCACATTTTTTTTGTGGAAAGACCATAATAAAATCCGAAAGAGAGAAAACACACACAGAGTACAGATTTCAGACAGAACACACACACACGCGCGCGGCGCACACGCACACGCACACACACACAGTCACGCACACACGCACACACACACGGTACACGCACACGCACGACACACGCGCGCACGCGCACGCACACAACGCACACCCACACGCCACAACGGCACCACGCACACTCACACGCACACGCACAACACACACATACACACACACACTCACACACACACAAATCACTCCTGCAGGATGTCATTTCCTCAGCCTTTGTCTACTGGCTGCTGCTGTTAAATTCCAATCATTGAGAGTCATCAGCTTCATTGAAAAAAGAAACACCACTGTACAACTCCAACTTTGTGAAGGAACCACTAATAGAATAAAGGACTAGAACTGCTTTGATTCATCGCCACATTTCCTTGTAATATAACACACCCGCGCGCACGTGCGCGCACAGCAACGCACATTACAACAGCACAACACACAGATGACACACACAGGTGGGTGGGGTGTGTGTTACAACACACACACACAACACACACACAATATATCCTGATTCACTTTTAGTGGAAGGGACGTTAAACTTAAACGAAAAGAACCACACACACACACACACACAACACACACACCACACACAGGCACACACACACGACACAGCAACACACACACACACACGCCACACAACACACAACACAACACACACAAACACACACACATACCTGAGAATGTAGAGCCCGATAACATCGTTAATAACACTTTTGAATATCACTCTACTGCATTGATTCTTTTTCAGATTTGTGACATGATTTTCTTAAATGCTTCCTTGGGCATTAACTGTTAGAAAAAGAAAAACACGGTTTACCCCACAGACAGACCAAGACATTTTGGTTTAAATCTTACCACGCGTGGGACCAAAATGGCGCGCGAAGGCGTAGCCGTACTGAAAGGAGGCGTTGTAAGGGTGATCCCACACGGACACTGGAAAGTCTCTGGCCAGAAACTGCACGGACACGTGGACGGACACGTGGGCAGCTGACCACAGGCCATACTCCCTGTCCCAGTTAAGCCAGGGCTGGGCCTCTGTGCCGTGACCCTGACCATCAAGTGAAGGGAAAAAAGATTACAGGTCCCATACTACCTACTACTACCGTTGATGGCTGTAATGGTAGTTTGGAACAGTTTGGAACCGTGGTTACTGAAGCGTTGTGATACCCCCAGTGGGGCGTTTAAACTAATACACATGAACAACAATAATCACAAAAGGCAGGCGCCGGCGAAACAGGTATTCCAAACAGCAACGAAAGACCAATTATTTACCAAGGAAAACAAGATTTCAAACATCGTGAATCATCCCATTGTTTGTGGGTAAGACGGGGTAAAAAGCCCATGGTGCGGGTAAGAAGCCCATGGCCAATTTTATCTCATGAACTGAAAGCAAAAAATTTCAGTCTCATTTTGCCCATGAGACGAGCGTTAATGTCTAGCGTTCGTCTCATGGGCAAACTCATGGGCACGCGCACACGCACGCACGCACGCACAACACGCACAGTACGGCACACGCACACGCAACGCACACGCGACACGCGGCACGACACGCACACACACACACACACACACAACAACACACACCACACACACACACCACACACTTACGCTTCGCACGCACACAGAGTTCACTCTGTGCCATGCTGTCGTAATCAGGCTCATCATCAGGATCACGCACGTCCCAGTTCAGGTTGTGGTAGTTGCGGGCGTAGCTAGCCACAGGGCTGTAGAGTGCAGCCCCTTGACCCGGCCCCAGAGAGTTACTGCTCTTGCCCCAGCCCCACCCCCAGATGGCGTTCACTCCCAACATGGCTCTCAGACTTTGCGGGTTGGTTTTAGGAGTCGGGGGTCCCCCGTACAGTCCAGTGTTGTTGTTGTAAGCGTCGATCTCCCACATGTAGACCTGCAGTGGTTAAAAACAGCCAGTGTCCCGGATAAATTTGACAGGGAGCGTGGAGGACAGGCCCTGTTGATTTTCTTAAAAGCAATCAGTACTTGTGGCGGTGCCATGGCCGATGGGGTTTGGCCGAGGCGTGGTTGCCGCTGTAACCTATCTGTGTTGTTGGGAATTGGGACTTTGCTGGGGTTGCACTGCCTCCGGGCATTGCCTCCAGTATTGTTCCCACCATCTTTTGTATCTACTAAATGTCCCATATGTTCCAGACCGAGAGGACGTGAAACACCGTTTTTCGCTTCGAGGACAGCCCTGCCATGTACGGTGTCTCAATCATTAATGGACCCCCACAGCATCATCTTCATCAGGACTCATATATCATCATCATCATCATCAAGAATCATCGTCGTCATCATCATCATCATCATCATCATCAGTCATTAAAAAACATGAAAAAAACAAAACGAAAAAAAAAAGCGAAAAAATAACCCAAAATGGGAATGAAACGAATAAAAAAGAAAAACCACAACATGGTAAACTATAAAGACACTCACAAACTATAAAGAAAGAAGAGAGAGTTAGAGACCCCCGAGATAGAGAGAGAGAGCCCCCCCCCCTTTTTCCCCCGAGACCCCGAGAGATTCTTCTCCACCAACCCTGAGATAGAGAGTGAGAGAGAGAAGAGAGTGAGAGAGAGGAGATCGAAGAGGGGTCATCACAGGGCACAATACGTTGCTGAAATTTAGTGTAACCATGAATTGTAATCCCATATCTAATGCTATCCACATCAAGGCCTCTAGTTAAAAAACTATGCCCTTCAATAGGCTACATTGATGGGATATTTGGTGTTGGTTGTTTTTTTGTTTTTTAAAGCTACTTAGGAAACCGCAAAGAAAACAATGGACTGCCATTGCGCTAAAAGTTCATAGAATGTATTGAATGAAAGATTTGAACCTTTGAAATCAGTGTTGGTTTAATCATTATACCGATTTGAACGCAATTGAGATTGTGGAGCGAAACCATCGAAAAAGAATGTACAGTACATAAATCTAGACAGGGTTGACATAAGGCTTATAAAAGGATTGACAGAATACTGACAAGGATTACTAAGACTGAACAGGATTGTTAGAAGATTGAGCAAGGTTAACAGAAGGCTTACAAGAATTGACAGAAGACTGAACAGGATTACTAATAGTCCGGTGGCACAGGCCTGATTTTGGTCATAACCTAGAAATGTTTGGCTACACTCATTTCTTTGTATTTTCCAATAGCCTGGACCTTCTAGTTTGAAGAATCCGTTGGATGTACAAACTCCGACATTCTCTTTGCATTTTTATCATTCAAGATGGCGGTCCAGCAATTTTTCTACTACGTTCCCACTTCTCTCTCTCCCCCCCCCCCCCCCCCCTTCCTCCCGCCTCCCTTACCACGAGACTGAATCGGGTTCTTAAGCAGCACTGAATGTGTGGGGCAGTGGGTGGATGCCTCGTGCCTAGCGCCTCCATACGGGGAACTGGACAACTCCGCCCCCCCTCCACAGTGTTTTTTGTTTTTCTCCCCGTGGGGATTCCGGGGGGGTCTTTGTAGAAGGAATAGTTCCCCCACCTGTTCTTGTAACTTCCTGTAATCTGCCACTCTCTTTGATCTGGTCTGTGCTGACTGGCACTGCCTTTTTCCCTAAGTTGCTTTCTCCGTCATCACATCTACTATCTTTTTTACTATATCCGCCCATGTCTCCTGCCTTTTTTCAAAGAAAACTTCCAAATAGTTTTTCTCCTTTGAGCTCCTCTGAAATCTGAATATGTTGGCTCTACGCAGCGGGGGAGAGCAGATAAAAACTGAAAACCGGACACATAATAAAGTTACCCGGGCCATTATGGCCATATGGCCTGGGAACACAGAAGAAGAAAGAGCAGAAGAAGAGAAGAAGAAGAAGGAAGAAGAAGAAGAAGAAGAAAAAGAAGAAGAAGAAGAAAGAAGAAGGAAAAAGAAGAGAAAAAGAAGAAGAAGAAGAGAAGAAGAAATAGAGAGCATTAGAAAGCAGACCTGAGTAGTGTTGCCAGAAAAAGTTTTCACCTTGGCATAGCTAGCCTCGTCCGTGCCTCTTGTTCCCACACCCACGAAACCGAAACCCCTCAGACGACGGGTCCAGCACCGTCACCACGGGCGGCAATGCCCCCCGGGGGATCCAGCTCCCCCACCCTCCTCCAACCTCAACTCCGTCCTGTGCCGTCCACCAGCTGTGACGTCACCCCGTGGATTGGCCGGCCCCCCAGTGACGCGTTCCTGACGAGTCCCGCACGCCACGCCTGCGGGGCGCCCATGGTCCACGTAGAGAAACGCTCCACGCAACCCGGCCTGAACCTATGGCCCCCCAGCACGTGCCAAGGTGCAGGTCTCCCAAGACCGCAAGGTCAAGAACAGTGGCCGGAGGGGGTCAAGTTCACGTTGAAAAAGTCTTCTTGGACCCTGTCTAGTTTTTTGTCCTGAGGGGCCCACAGTTCCTAATGATTCCATATGAGGTAGAAAGATGGGGCGGCAGATGTGAGTGGAATAAGGTTGGATTGTGGGGAGTGTGTTATGTGTGTGAGTTCTGTTTCTATAGTAGATGATGAGTTATTACACAGCATGTTTTTTATTTTATTTTTAAAATGGTGGATGTGGAAACATAAGGAGGAATGGGAAGAATTGTTGTCCTTTGCCCCGATTTTATATTGAGCAAAGGAGTCTAAGTTTGTCGCGTTTTGTTTGTTTGTTTGTTTGTTTGGTTTTTTTCTTTTTTTTTTTTTTTTTGTTTTGTTTTGTGTTGTGTTGTGTGGTGTGTGTGTGTTGTGTGGTGGTGGTGTGTGGTGTGTGTAGTGTGTGGGTGTGGTGTGTGTGTGTGTGTGTTGTGTATGTGTTGTGTGTGTGGTGTGGGTGTCACGTGGTGTTTGTAAAGGAAGAAGTGTGTGTATTGTGTGGGTGTGAAGTCACGCTGTGTGTGTCGTGTGGCAGTGTCACCTGCCAATGTACCTGTGTGGTCAAAAAGGATAGTCCCCATCCCCTCCGAAAACGCCGGCTTAAACCACACAGAATCGGTTTGTGTGGTTGTGGTGGTGGTGTCCCCAAACCTCCCCCATGAAAAAAGGAAGGCACCCCGCGCATGAATATACTCCGCCTGTCATGCCGTCGTGAACGCTTTGTCAATATAACGGTTCTATGGACCTCATTTGTGAATGTGTTGGTCCTCGCTTTTCGTTAGAATAGCAGATGGCATTGTGGTATCCCTTCAACCAATCTGTGGTGCCTAAAGAAAGAAGTGTAGTGTAATTCTTTTGTGGCTTTTTCGAAGTCACGCTATGAATATCGGATGGCATTGTACATGCCAATGTACAATGTGTGGTGTTGATTGTATGACCAACGGGTTTGTGAGTGCGCTTGTTTCGAAGTCACGCTATGAATATCGGATGGCATTGTACACATGCCAATGTACAATGTGTGGTGTTGATTGTATGACCAACAGGTTTGTGAATGCGCTGGTTCGAAGTCACGCTATGAATATCGGATGGCAGTGTACATGCCAATGTACAATGTGTGGTGTTGATTGTATGACCAACAGGTTTTGTACACAACTGAACGTTCGAAGTCCCGTTTTCAACTATTCGGTATTTCGGAGGAGTAGGGGGCAATGTAATTTGTGCCGGTCGGGAATGGATGACCAAGGCGAAACGAACTCGAAACATAAGGCATGTCTTAAAATGGGTGGCGTTCACTGTACTATGGCGGACGGAAGGATCGACCCGCCGCAATTTCGTCGTAGGGAAGGGGGAGGGGGGGGGGGGGGGGGCCCCTGGTGGGAGCAACGCGAAAAGAGGAAATTCTCACTCCGTACGACGTCATTAAATAGGAGGCGAACTTTCGAAACTTTGATGATGTTTTTTAATATCTATATGTTCGAGGAGTAGGCTGTATTGTGCCGGTGGGATGGATGACACGAACTTCACATAGCATGCTAAATGGTTGGACGCTGTACTAGGGCGACGCGCATCTCCTGTTGGGAGCAACGCGAATTTCACAGACGAATTATCTTTCTGTGACTAAAACTACCAACAGACCAACAAAACAATCTCTTAGGAAGTCCTTCATAAAGTCCTATTAAATCCTACTACTAGTTTAGAAGGACTTCCGATGTTCGTTCGTCCATCCTGAGTGATGAATGACCATGCTTCCAACAGTTTCGTACGCTATGTATATTTTTTTTCCCCCCCCCCCAAGATATCATAGTGAATAAGTCTCATACTATCCCAAACTGACTTCAGCCATGCTTCTTGCTTCTCGTTTGAACCGTCCCTCACTTATCACGGTGTGGGTGCGCGGAACGTGCCGCGAACCGTCACGTTGACGCAGGCTGTCACGTGGCTGGAGGGTGACGGTGAAGGTGACCTGTGATCCCTGACCCCGGGGTCACCTGCCCCCGTCACGTGATACTCCGTAGACCGCTGGGGTCAGTCACGTGATTCACGTCTCTTATGTCTGCCAGGACAACATACTATGAAGACCAGAATGCTGCCATGTTAAATTTATTGTTCATGATTGTTAAAAAAAAAGAAGGAAAAAAAAAAAAAAGATCAATGGAAAGATCTGTCATAACAAAATTTATAGTGAAAGCGCAATAATATATGTGCTTCCTGCGCATCGTGCCCACATAGTCACACACCACCCACACACACACACACACACACACACACACACACACACACACACACACGACACACCACACACACACACTTTTACTTGGAAGGACGTTAAACTGAAGACAACACAAACAGAGACAGACAGACCCACACGACACACACACCATACACACACACACACACACACACACACCACACAACACACACACAACACACACACACCCACTCAATTGTTGGTTTATATTCTCAGGCAACACAATATAACACCTTTCTGACAATAATACAAAAGCAATTGTGTTTTTTTGTGAGCTTACACTATAACAATGTCTGTTAAGTTTTTTTTTAAAAGTACTAAACAGCTTGCAGCATCCTTTCTTGAAATAGAAAGCCCAACAGAAACACTACAGCAATAACCCCCCCCCCTCTCTCTCTCCTCTCAAATCTCATCGATCTCTTCTCCGCTCTCTCTCTCATCTCTCTCCTCTCTCTCTCTCTCTGCTCTCTCTGCTCTCTCTCTCTCATTCTCCATCTCTCTCATCTCTCTCTCTTCTCTCTCTCTCTCTAAAAAACAAACAACAAACATTTACTCATCCAATCCTATCTTGCAACCTCCTTTTTCCTCCAATCATCCAAGAGAAAAACATAAACCAATCCAACATGCATAATTTTTTTTGTTTTTTTGAAAGATCATGTAAACAATAAAATGTTAACAAAAATGGCAGCAAGAGTAATTCATTATAGCCTATCCTCAAACAAAAGAAACCAAAAATTAACACATATGTAAAGATAAAATAAAAGCATGTGGCATTAACAATTCTAAAAAAAAACTTGCATGCACCATTATTCACATCCAAGCACGTGATTAACCAGTCTCTGTAACTATTAAATTATTCACACACAATTAAAAAAAAAATCGAGTTTGTTGCATGCATACACTATATATTTG
>JAGGCT020003650.1:0-2500 GCA_017654935.2 Phymorhynchus buccinoides
TCGGGAAACCGGATTGGAGATGATGAATGAGGCCATGTGTTTCTAAGTAATTTTTTAGAAACGTTTTTTTGAACATGCTTTTCATCGGTTTGGAAAACAGAAAGACGGATAAGGTCTATAATTATTACTATCTGTAATTATCTTAGTTTTAGGTAAAGGTTAACTTTGGATTCCTTTAATATATCAGTAAAACATGGTTATGTAGGCATAATTTATAAAGATATGTAAGCGTGTCAACAATATATGGCATTGCAGACTTCAAACTTATGGATTTTTTCGTCAAGTCCAGAAAATTTTTTGTTCTCATTTACGAGATAAGTTTCCCAACTTCATGAACTGCGCAGGGGAGGAATAGCATAGGCTCTACACCAGCCGTCTTGGCTGCACACAATGTTGAAGCTTTCGCTGAGTAATAGTGTTGGGCTCTGAATTTGATCTTGGGGACCAAGGTTCAGCAATTGTAGTAAAATGTTATTGACCTGTCCGCAGTAGGAAGTGGGCGGTACAGTAGTGTTTCAGGTCGCACGAGTGACACTGTTCATGGCGCGCCAAATGTAGACGTGCTTTTACCATTTTCAATCAGATTATCGAAATGTTGTTTCTCTTGGTTTTATCTATCAACTTTTTTCGAAATCACATTGTATTTTAAATTCTTGAACAACGTTTTTCACTTCAGTTGGGCTTTTCTTCTTACTGCTTCTTCTACTTCTTTGTATAGCCAGACGGCTGAAAATGTGTTTTACTTCTTTTTTGTCGTATAGGTGCTGCTTGTTTAACCACCCCATAAAAATATTATGCCATGTTTGAAAGCGTCCTGAGGATTAATCCCTGGTATACAGAATAAAAGTGTGCCACAGAGAGGTCCCTAAAAGAGCGTCATGTTGAAGTGTTTGTACGATCTGTATGAGATACACGTAGGCCCATGTTTTTTTTTATTGTTAGGTAGTTTTGATTTCCATATACAATAGGTGGCATAGTGATCACTAATGGCTAATGAAGCGACATTAACGTCTTCACAGCTTTATAATTATTAGTGTAATATGATCAATAATTGTACTGAATTTGCAGTTACTCTATAGGGTAGTTTATAAACTGTTTCAGTCCTAGTAACGCTGTTGTAGAGTTCGCAGCGTGATTTAGTTTTAGCATATCGATATTAAAATCACCCATTAGTAAAATAATTGTTTATGTTCAAGCCATCGACTGGAAATCACAGCCATAGAATTCATCATACCAGTCAAATGGGAAACAGGATTACGGTATACGTACTATTAGTAAAGGGTGGTATTCTTGTCCTTAATCTCTATCCATAGACATTCTACTGCTTGTTTCCTTCTAAGTCAATCCGTCTCTTATGCGAGATGTTGATTGAGTTATGTACTTAGACAGCATTCCCGTCCTCGCTAGGCTGGTGGGGTCCTTTCGTATTATTGAATATTGTATGGCAACAATATCCTCAGTAATGTGAGAGGTAAACGTGTTTTCACTATGTCCGAAACATGAAAGTTATTAGAATTTATAAAAACATTGACGTCTGTAACTTTGTTAACAAGATGATACACATTTAAATGTCCAATACATAGTTTCTGTGTGCGTTCACCTGGCATAACTTTCCTTAGCGTTGTATCAAGAACAGTCACACGATAATAAACAGTTTACAACACAGATTACCAAAATAAAAGCAATACAATAAAACAAAAAAAAAGAGAACAATTAAAGTAAGGCAAATGAGACAATGAATGCTCTAGTTATCAAGTGCAGTTACATTCACAGTATAGTCATCCACAGCAACAACGTAATCATGAATTTCCAGGCCTAAGTTCAGGACTGAAAAGGATGTCTGGGGTGGGAAGGATGAGGGGGTTTCAGGTACCAAATATAAGGAAAGTGGGAAATAGAGGGAACGGGTGAAGTAGGATAACTTAGAGGAGAGGTTCCTATCTTCTAATCTCTCTTGGCGTGCCTGTCGTACCCAGAGAGAGAGTGAGAGAGAGAGAGAGTGAGTAGGGGAAAAAAAGGAGAGATGAGAGAGAGAGAGAGAGAGAGATGACGAGAGAGAGAGAGAGAGAGAGAGTTTTGTGTGAGAGAGAGAGAGAGAGAGCGAAGGAGAAAAAGAGAGAGAGCGAGTGAGAGAGAGAGAGAGAGAAGAGAGAGAGAGAGAGAGTAGAGAGAGAGAGAGAGAGAGAGAGAAAGAAGGGGGGAGAGAGAGAGAGCGAGAGATGAACTGTTGCCTGGTGGCTGCCTTCTACCGCCCTTTCTATGTGCACTGGGAGATTGTGTTGAGAGAGATCGAGGAGAGAGAGAGACGAGAGAGAGAAGAGATAGAGAAGCGTGAAGAGAGCAGAGAGAGAGAGAGAGAGGAGAGAGAGAGTGAGAGGGAGAGAAAGAGAGAGAGAGAGAGGAGAAGAGAGGAGAGTGAAGAGAGTGGGTGAGAGAAGAGAGAGAGAGAGAGCGAGAGAGATATGAGAACTGCTGCATGGGGGCTGCCTTCTACCGCCCC
>JAGGCT020003650.1:5000-12725 GCA_017654935.2 Phymorhynchus buccinoides
GCCTCCAGGGATCATTCATAGGGATTGTACATTACGTGTGTGACTGTTTTCAATGACCCTGCCACATGGGTAGCTACACGTACTCCTTCGTCGAAGGATTTCACAAATTAAAGATACTACGCCAAGAGCTTGTCATGGCTTTAGACAACATACACACAACTATTCATATCACTACAACATTTTCATGCAGCCTCGGTAACTATGTCAACTGATGCCATAGCTTCAATGTCAAGGGTACTATTATTAACAACTAATTTACAAGTGACGTAACTAGCAATTTCGTGTTTCTTAGTTTTTATTTTTGGTGAAAATCGGGATACAAGTGTCGTAAGTCGACTTACGTTAATTTCACTTTGCAGATATTTCGGACAGCAATGATCGTAAGTTGAGTTACGGCAGTTTCATTTCCAACCTTTTAATTAAAAAATAAGATGTTTTTCTATATTACACATAAAACGCTAGATTTTTTGAAAATTGTTATGACCATTGGGTGTATTGATGCATTACGATGCTCTGGCAAAAACACTGACGATTTTCATGCAAAAATGTATGAAATAATTAGTTTTTTTCGTCTCCTGTAAAGTAGCATTTTTAGACTTACGGTAGTTGTATTTCCGGGCGGCGATATGTGATGTGCTGAAGTGCATGTACAGTTGACTGCTAGATGTGTGCACACACATGCATACAAAACAACATATATGTGTAACAGGTTTTGTGCAAACTCCGGGATTCAACCCTGAGTCAATGACGGACTTACCTGTAGGGCCCATTGTCATGAATGCCATACTGAAAGTGCCCGCATCCCACAGTATACTGCTCAGTGACATCTATATTCAGATTGAACCCTCGTTTCATATCAGCCTTTATAGCTACAGTAGAGGACAGGAACGACTTCTATGGGCAGTTCAGTGCTGTGGCAAAACGTATTTATCAGCAAAACACGGGCGTGACCAGTTTTATCCCTTGCCAGACATTTACAACCACATGGAACAGTTGCAATTCAGGTTTGAAGTCAAAGGCAAAGGTTTATACTGGAGAGGTAACACAATGTATACAGACTTATTTTTGTTACACTGTGTGGATCATGCCTTTCAGGGTTTCAAAATTATTTTCACATTTCATCAGGTAAGCTTGTCTGGGTGCTAAGCATAAGGACGATCTATTCACATTATATTTTTATATAAGCATAGATATCCCTATTTTCTGAATTTTATCGAACTTTATATTGTTTTCTATTTGAAAATACACAAACACGAATGTAAACTTTTGCAAAACATTTTATGTTCATATAATTATGTTTCTAAGAACAGGCATGGGAATAGAAAAAGTAAAAACAAAGCGGAAAAGTGGGGGTCTGGGCGGCCGCTGGATGGTCACCAGTACGGATCCAGGAGGCAACGTCCCTGGTGGGGGTCAGGGGATGAACCTCCATGAAGCTGAACCTTTACTGGTAAAACCTTAATAACAGCATTAGAATTGACAAATCTAGTTCCTTTGCATAAAAATAATTAATTCACTACTCATCTTCCCCGACGACGGAGTGTGGCTGCCCACGTGGCGGGGTAATAAAAAACGGTCACATACAGTAATGTTCTCATCCCTAGCTGATGCATTTGTACCATAGTGTTCAAGTGCTATCGGTTGTTGTGATGATCCCTGGAGTGTTTTAGCCATGGTACGTTAACAATAACAATACTCATCTATGCTTATCTTAGTTTACAAGGGAATCTAATTCTACATATTATTTTCAGAGAACGAACGAACGAATGAACGAATTAATGTTTTTATTGAGGAAAAATGGAATAAGCACAATAACCGTCTTTTTTCATCCGTCCCTCAGAACAAACAAAAAATACAAATAGAAAAAAAATGACAAAATATAAGAAAAAAACAACTTAATTCAAGATCATAACAGGCATATAAATAAAATAAATTACATCAATTAAAGAGAGAGACTGAGACAAGAACAGGCAGACAGGGACTGACAGAGACAGGGAAGTCAAAATGAAAGAGAAGATGAAAGAAATGAAGTAATACATTTGGGAAAAATGCATAGTAAAAGCAATGTACATATATGAAGACTTAACACATAAGCATGCATTATAACAAATGAGAGATTTGGGAAAAGATACAAAGTAAACATTCTTGGATATTATAAGTTAGTGTATAGTCAAGAAGCAATCTTCTAAAAAGTGAAACCACCTAAACGTTGCTGGTTGGAAGCAATCATCCATCTGGGATAGAATGTATGGATGTAGAGTAATGTATTTCACATGCACATGGATCTGACAGTTTTCAAAACGGCGGCTAAAATGGACTAACCGCTTATATCTTGCGTATTTATTGGAATAACTTTGCTAAATAATTATATGTTTTTTAGGGTGATGATTCATAATACATAGGCCAAAAAGAGATTGGAAATAATAATTTATTTTCGGTCCGATTGCAAAACCCCCCACAAAACAGGCTGAAAATGTAAAGCGATACAACAAATTTGTTGTTAGTTTCAACAAAACAACAAAATGAATATTTGTGTCTGTAGATCTTTTATTTAGACGTAAGCAAAATAAAGGATATGTATTTGATGTATTAACCCTTTCACCGCCAGACATATTTCAGGCAAAAAATTTCCATTAAATTTACCTTTGGGTAGAGAACAAAATCCATCTGCAGTATTGGGGATTCTTCTGTGACATATATAAAACAAGGTCTATCCTTACTTCCGAAAACTAAGACAATAGGGTCTTTGGATAATTTGATGCCTTTTAGTGACATAGGTGGTAACTCACTGTGGTGCTAAAATGCGACTTTGGCGGTGAAAGGGTTAAATATTTTGTAAATTGCTTGTTTAAAAAAATATTTATAAAGTAAGTGAGGGTTAGCTGGTGAAACCACTAATCTTCCTTCATGAAACATTTTGAGATTGCTTAAGAAGGCAACCCTTACGCATTTGAAGAGGTTTCCCTCAATGCCAAGCCTGTTAATTTTTTGGAGCAATCTCCCATGCCAGACAGTGTCATACGCACCCTTGATGTCAAAGAATGTAACTAGCATACTCCTTTGACGAGCGAATGCTTTCCTGGCATGGGAGGTGAGCTTTACAATTTGCTCAACACAGCTTCTGTGCTTTCTGAATCCTGCTTGAACTTGGGGAATTATATTATTCTTTTGTAAATAGTATTCCAATCGTGAACGCACGATTCGTTCATACACTTTACCCAGGTGAGGGGTGAGGGAGATGGGGCGGTAGCTCTTGGGATCCTGCCTCGGTTTTCCGTTCTTCAGGATCCCTACTACCTGTGCACTTTTCCATGCCTGGGGCACTTCCCCACTCTCCCAACACCTGGAGTAAAAGCGATGAAGGATGGTCAAAAAAGAGGGGGGTAGTTGTTTAAGTAGTTTATAGGAGATAGGATCATCTCCTGTAGCTTTATTTACTTTTCTAATGTTTCGAAGGGCCGTAACAAGCTCGGCAAGTTTTAGGGGGGCATTGGTACAATTAGTATTATTACTAGATTTATGGTGGGGTGGAATGGTGTTTCTTTTTAGTTGTTCTGTGGGTGGAAGGTGTTTTGTCTGGCTGGCTTTGGCGAATGTCCCGGCCAGGACGTTGGCTGTTTCATGGTTAGATTGTGTTGTTTTGTTTGTAGTCGGGTTTAGGATCCGAGTGGTATTGGGTTTGCCTCCCGCTTTTATCCTACGCAGTCGCTTCCAGGCGTTATTTAGATCTTTGTGAGAGAGCACTTTTCATTTGTAAAGTACTCTAACTCTTGGCGACCATCTTCTTACTATGTTTTTCTGCTTTGCGCTTGTTTTGATGGGGGGGGGGGGGGGGGGGGGGGGTAGTAGGTTGTTTTCATAGTTACTGGCAGAATGGTTTTTTGTTGTACGGTTTCTGCACATTCTTCGTTCCATCAGGGGCTATTTTTGGTTTGAAAGTTGGCTTTGGGGAAAGTTTTTGGAATCGTAGTGTCTGCTGCAGTTGTAATTGCTGTTCTTATGTTATTATAATGGGTGTCTAGGTTATTATGGTGTAAGTCATCTTAAGTGTAGGAGGTGAGGAGGATTCCGAAATGTTGCCAGTTGGATTTATCATAGTTGTATTGCGGGGGGGGGGGGGAGTTCGTTAGAGAGTTAAATTTCTGCGGTGAGGGAAACGTTGTATGTTTATGGTCCGATCCTCGGGGGTCTATTTTGGTGGGAGTCCATTAATGGATTCATTTTAAGATTGGGATTGGCTACGGATACAGTACGATGGCTGTTGGTTTGTCTGTTGGTCTGTCTGGGTACGAGTAGGGGATACCATCGTTTAATAGGATTAAATTGGAATTTAGAATATAGGATAGAGTGTTCGAATCCAGGCTGGTAGTGGTCGTTAAAATCTCCCACCACCCCCAGGTGGTAGGGAGAGGGAGGCCATCCAGTCCATCCACGGGCAAGTGTTATAGCTTGGGTGAAGTAGGTATTAACTATTTGTGTTTATTGTTGAGAGTGGATTTGGATTGTGTGTTGGAATAGACGGACGGGGATAGGTTTTGAATGGAGAGGCAGTGTACTGGAAAGGGGTGTTTAGCGGACATTATGTTGCGGTTTGGACATCGCCTTGAGATTACTGACCCCTGGTGGAAGCAGAATCAGTCTATTTTTGGTAATTTAGAGTAAGAAACTTTTGAGCGATTGGCGACAGAGTATTTGATAGTGAGTAGTATTTGTTTGCCAGAAAGTTGAGGAGGAAGGGAGTGTTTGGTGTAATACTCAGCTACTCCATTGGGAGTAGATTGAGGGTCCTCAGCGTGGAAGTTGTAGGGGGCTTATTGGTCGCGTCGCGCCTGTGCCTGTATTTGGGTCTGTTGTGTATTTAACTGTTGATGGGGGTGATTTTATTTATGTCTGTATTTGGCGGACTGTCCTGCGCCTTTTTGCTTCTTCTGCTTCTTGGCAGGGCTGCTAAATTTTTGCGCTATTTCTCATGCATCATTGAGGATGGGTGTTGTGTCAAGGTGGTTTTGGTGACCATTGTATTTGGGCAAGAGGGACGTGATTCCCTCTATTGAAGTACTTGTGGTTTAGTAGAAGTGTGGGCTTTGGCTATTTTCTGTCTCAATTTTGAGACTAGGATTGTTCTCCAGGAGATTGCTTTCTGACATCCGCATTGTTGCTGAAGTTTGAAGTCTGGGAAGTGTGGGGGAGGTGGGGGGGAGGTAGGGGAGGGTGTTTGGTCAGAGTGAGCTCGTCAATTTGTCTGTCAGTGTTGTTACAAGTCGAGTCAGGTGGTGTTCCATTTGCTTCATCATTAAGTTGTGCTTGTTTATCAATTTGGTCCTCGACTATTGTCTGAATCCTTTTTTTCAGTTTACGGTTTGTTGTACGTAGTGTTTTCTTTCAGTCCTCTGTTGTGTTGTGAGGACTTTCAGTCGTACTGACTGGTTGGACCTGATAGGATAAGGGTAAGTCTTTGGTGGTAGCTTGTCCAGTGTTGTTTTATTTAGTTTATTGGGTCGGACTCGTTCGTACTGTTTTGAGTTTTCGGTGGAGTGTTTGGTTTGTGTTTTTGAGTTGATTTGTGGCAAGGGGCGGGTTGGTTTTCTGGGGAGATTAGCTTTTGCCGATGTCCGCAGATGTGATGGGGCGCTGACGGCCATTGGCGTCCACAGTCCTCCAAGCTGGGTCTATGCAGGGATGGGAGAATGAGGGGGATTGTTGTTGTTTTGTTTTTGTTTTGTGTCTGTTTTCTAAATCGATGGCCGCCTTGGCTCTCCTGATCGCCTCTGCGTAGAGGAGAAACGTCTCACCCCGGAGTCTGTTTTGCTTTTAGTCGGAGCTTGTATTGTGGGCAACCTGCATACCCGGCCGAGTGTTTCCCGAACAGTTTGATGAATTTTGGTTCTTGGAGGTACCTATGCGGCGGAGTGGGCCTGTTTGAGCGCGATCTGTCACAGGTTTGTTTGGTAGCGCGGCACTGCTGAACGTGTGTCCGAAATCTTGCATATTTTTAAATTTCCGGACAGGGGCAACTATTGTGGTGCACCCTGTATTCGCTTGCATTGATTTTTGACTGTACTCAGGCAATGTAAGTATTTTGACTGCGCGGGAGTCCGAACCACTCACGTTTTTTGAGGCGCCATGGCGCTTTTCTCTCTGGAATATTTGGGACATTTCAGCGGTGTTTCGGAGATGGGGGATGCCCTTGATACCGCCCTCGTTAGTCGCAGATGGATAGTGCATTTTATCTTTATGCCTTGAAATCTCGGTAGTAGCGGCTAGGTTTTGTTTTGTTGTTTTTGCACGACTGGCACCCAATCAACCAGCAGTCGTTGGGGAGTTTCTCGTTGCATTCGATGGGCCCGATGTTGGTCTTTTCCCATATTATGCTATGTGTTGGCCATGTCCGCGAAGTGTGGGCTGCCCAGAACGCAGGTCTGTACTTTTACAGGAGATTTCAGAATTCCTGTGGTAGTTGGTCGGATTGTTTGTTTACGCATCCTGCTCGGTGGGCGTTCGGTTTTTCCTGTTTTGAGATACTGGGCTGGGGGGTCCACTTCCAGCCCGCACACACTTTGGGCCTAAAGCTTGGCAAGCCTGTCTCCGGGCTTGGGCACAGGTTGGAACGCCAATGCTGCCCAGTGTCTAGAAATGTCGTTGGCCCCAACCTTGGCCATGCCAGGAATGCAACTTGGCGTTAGCTAGGTAAATTCCTTGGATGCCACCTGGTAATGATTGTGGCCCAGCTTGGCAATCCTTGGAATCATCTCGGCATGGACTTGGTAATCATTGGGCCCGCTTGGAATGCTGGATCAAGCCTTGGGCACCGGCTTGGTAATGCTTTGCCCACTTGGTTTGCCTGCTTGGAGACTACTTGGTAAATGATTGGAGCCTGCTTGGAGACACTTGGTGCATGCTTGAGCATTCTTGGAGACTACTTGGTAAAATGATTGGAGACTACTTGGTGCATGCTTCGAGACTCACTTGGTGCATGATTGGAGAACTACTTGGTGCATGCTGAGAATACTTAGTGCCTGGTTGGCGTTTACTTGGTGCATGCTTGGTACCTGCTTGGTGTAAGCATGGACTGGCTTGAGCTAACCTGACAAGCCAGCCTGCAGTTCGGCGGTCAATTCCACACAACACACAACACACACGCACACACGACACACACACGCATAAACACACACACACACACACACACAGCACACACACACACACACACCATACCACACACACACAAACACACACACACACACACACGCACACACCACACACCACGATACACACACACACAGACACACACACACACACACATAGATGACATGACAAGAATTTTATTACACTTTATTTATGCCCTCTTTCATCCCATCCACTCAACAGTTCCTTTCAATTCACCCCACACAATTATATAAACATGTCCTTACTTTTGTTTTATATATGTTTTTATATGATAATCAAGCACACGTGAAAATATTGCTATGGTACAAGTGAAACTTTCAGCCAAGCGTTTGTAAATAACTTAAAAATATCCAACCATAATCACAATAGCAAAAAAACATGCAAGCCTTATATTTTGGCTATATAACATATTACATATTTTGAATTCAATGTATTCCTGTTAGTTGTAGGAACTGAGAAAAATCACAGAATTGTGCTAAATTAAAGAGAAAGGACTTTTTCTTTTTTATATGGCAAACGATTGGAGGATTACCCAACAACCTCAAATTAAACTGTCTCAGT
>JAGGCT020003651.1:0-12723 GCA_017654935.2 Phymorhynchus buccinoides
TTCTTTCATGAGATAACTGGGGGGGGGGTGGGCTTCTTACCCGCCCATATGCGCTTTTTACCCCGTCTTCCCCTACTTTACTTTATTCCAGGCTCCTAACATTCTGCCTTCGCTTCAATCTTGGCAAAAGTTTAAACTTATAACAAAAATAAATGTTTGTTCAGAGGATAAACTTCAGAATTGATTTAAAGTTTTTGGCTTCGTTGATGAACAGGTGATCAGGGCAGTGGATGGTTTCCGTAACACCGGTCGAGGTCGTGTCGACACAGCGGCAGCCTATGACTATGTGAGGAACACAATGTTCACTCGGGGTAACGGCGATCGACCTCGTGCTGTGAACAACATCATCTTGTTAACGGGCAACGAAAAGAGTCTGGATTCTCCGGAAACAATCGAAGCAGCCAAGCGTCTTAAGGTAGTTATGTTGTTTTTGTATTTTTTATAATGTAAGTGTACAAACTGCTCTATATGCTGTTTAAGCTGTTTTAAGCATTGAAATAAATCGATCATTTGTGTATCAGAATGATGGTACATAATACACTATTGGTATGAATTGTTGGTAAGTGTTTCAGAATGATGGCACACAAATCTACACTGTTGATATGAATTGGAGGTACTGTTTCAGAATGATGGCACGCACATCTACACTGTTGATATGAATTGGAGGTACTGTTTCAGAATGATGGCACGCACATCTACACTGTTGATATGGATTGTGTGTACTGTTTCAGAATGATGGCACGCACATCTACACTGTTGATATGGATTGTGTGTACTGTTTCAGAATGATGACACACGCACATCTACACTGTTGATATGAATTGTGTGTACTGTTTCATAATGATGGCACACACATCAACAGTGTTGGTATGAATGGGAGGTACTGTTTCAGAATAATGGCACACACATCAACAGTGTTGATATGAATTGTTTGTACTGTTTCAGAATGATTGCACACACATCTACACTGTTGGTATGAATTGTGTGTACTGTTTCAGAATGATGGCACACACATCTACACTGTTGATATGGATTATGTGTACTGTTTCAGAATGATGGCACACACATCTACACTGTTGATATGAATTGTGTGTACTGTTTCATAATGATGGCACACACATCAACAGTGTTGGTATGAATTGTTTGTACTGTTTCAGAATTATGGCACACACACATCTACACTGTTGATATGGATTATGTGTACTGTTTCAGAATGATGGCACGCACATCTACACTGTTGATATGGATTGTGTGTACTGTTTCAGAATGATGGCACACACATCTACACTGTTGGACTCAACCTGGGAGACACGGAGGAGTTGGACGCTGTGTCCTCCAAACCTCTGTCCTGGTACCAGATACTCATCAACTCAGAGAGAGAGCTGGATGAAGTCCCTGGCCTCTATGCTTACAGAATTGAACAAGGTGACTCCCTTTTCTGTGTCTTTATGCTGACAAGATGCATGTGTACCCCTCGATCTCTCTCTCTCTCTCTTTGTACTTGTACGATCGGTTTATGTGTAGCAATCCATATGCTTGTATGTTTACATATGTGTGTGGTGTGTGTGTGGTGTGTGATTGCAAGCTCATGTATGTGTTGTGTGTGTGTGCATGTGTGTTGGTTTTGCCTGGCCCTTTTCAAGCACTGTAACAGTCAAAGAGTCTGTTACATTCATTGTGAAGAAAGAAACATTGATTACGGTAACCTTTACTTTTCAGTGTCTTTGGAAAACCCTTCATTGAAACCATTGTGATAACATCAGATCATGTCCTGGAAAGTTTGATTAACTAAAGGATTTGAATGTTTTTGCATAAACTTTTTCATTGCTTGCTAAATTTTGCTAAAGATACATTTTTTACTAAAGGTCTGTAATCTGTACATTCCATTTACTGTTCTATTGCCCCTTATTTTCTGTCATTGTGTCCAGGTTGTAATATCTTGGTGTGGGTGGTTTTTTTATTCTATTTTCCTCACAGACCCTCCAGCAACGGAGCCTCCAAGACAACCAGGTGAGTGACTTGTTTCCATGTTTGTGTAATCAGAAAGTAATCAGTAACCACAGACCTTCATGCACCTTAAAAATTACCTCATTAGTAATGCATGGTGTTACCAGAGCTCCTGAAAACGTAGAGATTATGCATATTCACTCAAATCACCCCCTAGAATGTCAAACCATCTGTGAGATTTTGCCCTTTAAAATCTCAAATAGGGGGTGAGGTGACGCATTGAAACGATGATTTATGCGTTAACACAGTCGTTAATTTCCAGTAAGATAACGGTGTTGCTCATTTCAATATTCTGCTTGACCAAACTAGGCTACTGCCACGATGAGCACAATGAGGAGTCACTAACCTAGATCTAAAATTCTTAAAAGATCATGCAGAAACTGCCAGAATGCAGTCAACATCAAAAACTCATTGTTCATTGGCAGACCCTTCTCTCAAAATCCAATAAAATCGTTTCAAACACTTGATATTCCTTTCGTCAACATGCCACCAGTCTGGCAAGTGTTAAAGAAAACTTGAAGACAAAGAAGAAGAAACAGGTTGTTCGTCAAAAACAAAGACATGTGCCCAAAAAAAAGTGATCAGTTGGTGTGTGAGTGAAGAGAGTGTGTTGTGTGCATGTACATGTTCGCGTGTGTCTGTGTAAGTGCTGTTTACTTACTTAGGAAGTAGGGTCTTGGCCCTTTACAATTTGAAACTGAGGGTGAAAATACCCCTTAAAACTGTCAACAGGGGGTGAGCGTACCTCTTAAGAGAAAGGAAAATCAGAAGCCCTGGGGCACTGTATTCATGTTGAGATAGCATGAGACTTAGCATGATTCTAACTTAGAAGCTCTTCCACAAAAGTCCTATTAAATCCTATAGGACATTTTGGAAGAGCTTCTAAGTTAGCATCATGCTAAGTCTCATGCTATCTCAACGTTAATACAGGCCCAGGTGTACTATATTAATACAGTATTTGTTAGCCTTTTTGCGACTTTTTATACTTGTGTAAAAAATGATATTACAAAAGAAAGTAACACATATTAAACTTTCTTTTTTCAGTGCACAAAGATACTGGCTATGACGTGATCTTCATGCTGGATGGCACTGTCAACGATCAGATCTTTGGATGGATGAAGAACTTTGTGCGTGACATCGCCGGCAGGTTTAGGATCGACAATGGAGACTACCGTGTGGGTGCCATGGTCTACACAGGCAGACAAGACCCACAGTTCCAGCTCAACGATTACTACTTCCAGGATGAGGTTTGTCATTTGTGTGTTGATTTTGCTATCTGTTTAAAATGCAAATAGCAGCCAGAAAGAAAGACTATTCAGAATGCAGTTGAGATTAGAATTAGAATTGAATGTATACAAGAAAATTGAAATATTATTGATGAATTGTGTTATAACATATCAGTGCTAGATGAAATAAGGTTTGATCCAATGGATAAAAGTTCATAATAATCAAAGGATGAAGACTGTTTACTCCTTACCACTATAAACACCTACATTAAAGCACCTGTATTTATCATGATTGTGCATAGGAGGCTTTCATGAGTTGATCACCTCAATTATGTGAATAGTTGCAAATATAAATACTGGATTACATTCTACAGCTCAGTTTATACCAAAGTTACAGATTAGCTTGATAAAGACTAGCAGTCAAACAAATGGCAAGCCAGGTTTTATTATTATGAAATTTCATGCAGCAATCATTTACAATGCTTAAAGGATGCATATATTACATTTATTTGTTGATGACAGGTGATTGGTGCCGTGGATGGTTTCCGTAACACCGGTCGAGGTCGTGTCAACACAGCAGCAGCCTATGACTATGTGAGGAACACAATGTTCACCCAGGGTAACGGCGATCGACCTCGTGCTGTGAACAACATCATCCTAATGACTGGCAACGAAAAGAGTCTGGATTCTCCTGGAGCTGTTGAAGCTGCCAGGCGTCTCAAGGTAAATTGTCATGTACATGTGTGTGAATGATGATTTCAGATTGATGTGAACCTGTTTGTTTTTTCTGACAATATTATTCATATGGAACATTATTATGACAATACTGGATCAAGCATGGAAGTTCATCTTTTACTAGTCTGCTGTAATGCTGGTGACTTTTTTTTATCTTTTATTTTCATAGTATGCCTGTGGTGTTGGAATTTTATTCTCACTTTAATATGTCTGTTTCTACAAGCATACTAATTTTTTGCACTAAAATGGTAAAAATGTATAAGTTATTTTAGACAAACTATCCTTATTATATTGCAATGTGGTCAAATTGCTGTAAACATAGTTTATCCAACTTACTATCAATAATGAAGGAAAGCTCCAAAGTAAGCTTAACCTCTTGACTGTGTAGGACGAATCCGCTCGTCCTAGAGCGGGCGTTTCCAGCTTGACTGACAATGCTGACGACGAGTCCGTTCATCCTCGTCACATGCGTTTATATAGGCAAGGTTAAAGGGCCAGCATCGCAGTATTGGAGAAAACAAATTGTACAACTGAAAAGTAGAGTTGTGCACGACCTGTTTTCATCAAATTTGAGTGAAGTAGACTTCACTGAGTTCACACGCTCTCTGGTTTGACAAAGTAAGATTGCATTGATTGAAAAAGTGGTATAATTGCTAATGAAGTTTTGATAATTCTGCAAGATATCGACTCCAATGACGAATATTTCGATCCAGATAACATTGAGCATGAGTCAAGTGTTGATGGTGAAGATTTTGATTGTGCTGATAGCCCAGCACTGGGGGATTGACTTCCAGCATAGTCAGTCTCAGCAGTACAATTTGGTGTTTAATTTTCATTTTGAGTATAACAAAATTGAATTCTTATCATATCAGTAATAATCACAATTAATGTTTCAGGACCAAGGTACAAGGGTCTTCACTATTGGTTTGAACCTGGGAGATACCAACGAGATAGATGCTGTGTCCTCCAAACCCCTGTCCTGGTTCCAGACCCTCATCAACTCAGAGGGAGAGTTGAACGAAGTTCCTCCTGTCTATGCCTACAGAATTGAACAAGGTATCTCTTTTCCTGTGCTTTAGTAACAAATAATATTACATGTTTATTTTTCTGTGGGTATGTCATGCTTATGTTGAAATTTGTGTTGAGATTGATTTATTTACATTTCTGAGTGTAAATATGTTGCATGTAAGTGTTATGTTTTGTAGTTTTAGTTTGTAATGTTTTGTTCAAGACACAGACATGTGTACATGAAATTGCAGAAGAAGGTATTTATTGTGTTTGGTCCATAAAACAATCCTTTTGTGATGTTTGTAAGACTTGTTTTTACTTTGAATAAAAGAGTGTGGGTAACTGCTGTCTAAATCACTGCAATGAGTCAATTCAAGCGTGTGCTATTCTTTTGTCAGAAGAAGATGCAAACTTCAAGAAGGGACAGGGTGTCAACAGTTGACAATGTAAGGTGAAAAATGTGAGAAAAAAGTGTTGTGAAACAAAGAAAGTTTGTTATCAATTTTTGGTTGACTAGGAAGGAATGTGTTCTTGTCTGTTCTTGACCCTTTCATACCAACCTAGTGGCCTGAGTTTAGGCAAAGATATTCTAAAAGGGTAAGATGGACTACTTAAGAGCTCGGCGAACCGGGCTGATAGAGTTATCGTTAGTGCGGACAGTACACTATTCACAGTGAAGGCTATCCAAAAACTTTCATTGTTTTGACTCGAACTTGAATGGGAGAATTCAAATGGACTTAACTCGAAGGTGATAAAATGTGTCCGGTTTTAAAAGGGAACATAAACCAGTGTTTTATGTCATCAACTACTCATATAGGAAAAGGAGACCGGATGCTGTTATCTTCCACATGACCTGTCGCTTGGTTTAGGTCTGGTGGGAGCTAAGATGAAAGATATGGCAGAAATGTCGAGAGAGAAGTTTATTACAGTAGTCAAGTTTTAAGAGAACTTCACAGCATACCAAATTATGGTTTGCTTTTAAGACATGTAGAAAAGAGCAGAAAGGATTTTCAGAATTGTCAGAGATACCGATATACAGATTTTGTTTTAGATATGTGTTCTTAAGGCACATATTTTATTTCTTTTTCAGATCCTCCATCTACTGAGCCACCACGACGACAGCCAGGTAAGTGAACAATATATTTTTGTCCAGATATTTCATTTTTGTTGCTTAAAATTAAATTTGTCTGTTAACAAGATTTTTATCATCAATTGTAAGCTTACAAAGCTTAAACTGTAAAGCTTTAAGACATCATAACTATGTGTTTTGCCACACAGTTCCCTTTTTTCCATTTACTAAGCCAGTTCTGTCTTTTTCAGTGTGTTGTAATTAATCATGTATGCCTGTTTCAGTGTGTTTCTTAGGTTTCCATAACATATTTTAATGTCCATGTGTTCAACAGATGGAAATGACATGGATAACCTTTGAATTCCTTTGCAGTGCACAAAGATACTGGCTATGACGTGATCTTCATGCTGGATGGCACTGTCAACGATCAGATCTTTGGATGGATGAAGAACTTTGTGCGTGACATCGCCGGCAGGTTTAGGATCGACAATGGAGACTACCGTGTGGGTGCCATGGTCTACACAGGCAGACAAGACCCACAGTTCCAGCTCAACGATTACTACTTCCAGGATGAGGTTTGTGTCTTGATTTTTCTGACAGTTTATTCAAGAATGCTTTAAAGTTTAGCTACACACAACTATCATTGCAAAGATAGTAGGACAAGGACTAGAAAGGATACAGCAGTTGGAACTGTTACTGGTCTACCACTTTGTTTTGTAATTGTGAACTTGAGGCATAATGTTGAGTATCTGACCGGACACAATTCTATTGTCATCAGTTGAGGTCTTAGTAGGTGGTGTCCTGTGTATGTTAACTCAGAACAGGCTCAACTGAACTCCACTGGGTAACTCAGCAGCTGTGCTGTGTCTCCTCGGTTGGTTGCCTCCTGTTGGCCTAACATAGATTCGCTCCCCTTTTGGACTGCCGGTTTCGGATTCTGCTATCTGACAAGCCAGTGTGTGGCTGTGAGTTGGGACTCAGAATGAGTGGTGTGAGAGCAATGCCACTGTACGACCCAGAAAATGGGACAGAAAAAAAAGTTATCGACTGATGTAAATTTCCCAATAATGATGTGAAGGATGACATTCATCAATATCCTTGTCTTCCTAGTTTATTTTAAAGTGATCTCATGCAGAACTAAAGATTTAAATGATTTCAAAGTTTCCAACTAATTGAAATCTTTTTAACTCATTTGCGGGTAGTTTCACAAACCTTCATACTATATATTCTCTAAGTCATGGTTATGTCAGTGTGTGGCTGAGCAGGTTAGAAAACAAATAAACAGTTGTGATACGCTGCAGACTTATCTTGGTGAATATGAGTTTTTTACATACACACTTTTTAGTGATATGTGATACTTTTTAGCTAGATATGTTGTTGTTTGTTGTTGACGTACTCTGGCTAAAAGACTTCATGGATCATCCCAACAGCACTTGAACACTATGGTACAAATGCAATCAGCTAGGGATGAGAACATTACGTGTGTGACCGTTTTTGATTACCCCGCCACATGGGCAGCCACACTGTTTTCAGAGGAATAGCTAGATATAATTCTCTTCTTCTCCTTACTTGTTCGATATAATAATTTAATATGTTGATGACAGGTGATTGGTGCTGTGGATGGTTTCCGTAACACCGGTCGAGGTCGTGTCAACACAGCAGCAGCCTATGACTATGTGAGGAACACAATGTTCACCCAGGGTAACGGCGATCGACCTCGTGCTGTGAACAACATCATCCTAATGACTGGCAACGAAAAGAGTCTGGATTCTCCTGGAGCTGTTGAAGCTGCCAGGCGTCTCAAGGTAAATTGTCATGTACATGTGTGTGAATGATGATTTCAGATTGATGTGAACCTGTTTGTTTTTTCTGACAATATTATTCATATGGAACATTATTATGACAATACTGGATCAAGCATGGAAGTTCATCTTTTACTAGTCTGCTGTAATGCTGGTGACTTTTTTTTATCTTTTATTTTCATAGTATGCCTGTGGTGTTGGAATTTTATTCTCACTTTAATATGTCTGTTTCTACAAGCATACTAATTTTTTGCACTAAAATGGTAAAAATGTATAAGTTATTTTAGACAAACTATCCTTATTATATTGCAATGTGGTCAAATTGCTGTAAACATAGTTTATCCAACTTACTATCAATAATGAAGGAAAGCTCCAAAGTAAGCTTAACCTCTTGACTGCGTAGGACGAATCCGCTCGTCCTAGAGCGGGCGTTTCCAGCTTGACTGACAATGCTGACGACGAGTCCGTTCGTCCTCGTCACATGCGTTTATATTGACAAGGTTAAAGGGCCAGCATCGCGGTATTGGAGAAACAAATTGTACAGCTGAAAAGTAGAGTTGTGCACGACCTGTTTTCATCAAATTTGAGCGAAGTAGACTTCACTGAGTTCACACGCTCTCTGGTATGACAAAGTAGGATGGCATCGAAAAAGTGGTATAATGCTAATGAAGTTTTGACAATTCTGCAAAATGTCGACTCAGATGACGAGGATTTCAATCCAGATAACATTGAGCATAAATCGAGTGTTGATGGTGAAGATTTTGATTGTGCTGATAGCCCAGCACTGGAGGGATTGACTTCCAGCCTTGTCGGCTCAGCAGTCAAGGGGTTAATTTTCATTTTGAGTATAACAAAATTGAATTCTTATCACATCAGTAATAATCACAATTAATGTTTCAGGACCAAGGTACAAGGGTCTTCACTATTGGTTTGAACCTGGGAGATACCAACGAGATAGATGCCGTGTCCTCCAAACCCCTGTCCTGGTTCCAGACCCTCATCAACTCAGAGGGAGAGTTGAACGAAGTTCCTCCTGTCTATGCCTACAGAATTGAACAAGGTATCTCTTTTCCTGTGCTTTAGTAACAAATAATATTACATGTTTATTTTTCTGTGGGTATGTCATGCTTATGTTGAAATTTGTGTTGAGATTGATTTATTTACATTTCTGAGTGTAAATATGTTGCATGTAAGTGTTATGTTTTGTAGTTTTAGTTTGTAATGTTTTGTTCAAGACACAGACATGTGTACATGAAATTGCAGAAGAAGGTATTTATTGTGTTTGGTCCATAAAACAATCCTTTTGTGATGTTTGTAAGACTTGTTTTTACTTTGAATAAAAGAGTGTGGGTAACTGCTGTCTAAATCACTGCAATGAGTCAATTCAAGCGTGTGCTATTCTTTTGTCAGAAGAAGATGCAAACTTCAAGAAGGGACAGGGTGTCAACAGTTGACAATGTAAGGTGAAAAATGTGAGAAAAAAGTGTTGTGAAACAAAGAAAGTTTGTTATCAATTTTTGGTTGACTAGGAAGGAATGTGTTCTTTTTCCTCTTTTGTTACTTGTCCCCTCTCCTGTCTGTTCTTGACCCTTTCATACCAACCTAGTGGCTGAGTTTAGGCAAATATATTCTAAAAGGGTAAGGTGGACTACTACTTAAGAGCTCGATGGAACCGGGCTGATAGGGTTATCGTTAGTGGGGACAGTACACTTTTCACAGTGGAGGTTATCCAAAAACTCTGACTGGAATTTGAAGGGAGAATTCAACTGGCCTATCGACGTGTAAAATGTGTCCTGTTTAAAAAGGGACATAACCAGTGTTTCTGTCCTCACTACTCATAATATAGGAAAATAGACCGGATGCTTGTCTTCCCCATTACCGTCTTTGGTTATAGGTCTGGTGGGAGCTAAGATGAAAGATATGGCAGAAATGTCGAGAGAGAAGTTTATTACAGTAGTCAAGTTTTAAGAGAACTTCACAGCATACCAAATTATGGTTTGCTTTTAAGACATGTAGAAAAGAGCAGAAAGGATTTTCAGAATTGTCAGAGATACCGATATACAGATTTTGTTTTAGATATGTGTTCTTAAGGCACATATTTTATTTCTTTTTCAGATCCTCCATCTACTGAGCCACCACGACGACAGCCAGGTAAGTGAACAATATATTTTTGTCCAGATATTTCATTTTTGTTGCTTAAAATTAAATTTGTCTGTTAACAAGATTTTTATCATCAATTGTAAGCTTACAAAGCTTAAACTGTAAAGCTTTAAGACATCATAACTATGTGTTTTGCCACACAGTTCCCTTTTTTCCATTTACTAAGCCAGTTCTGTCTTTTTCAGTGTGTTGTAATTAATCATGTATGCCTGTTTCAGTGTGTTTCTTAGGTTTCCATAACATATTTTAATGTCCATGTGTTCAACAGATGGAAATGACATGGATAACCTTTGAATTCCTTTGCAGTGCACAAAGATACTGGCTATGACGTGATCTTCATGCTGGATGGCACTGTCAACGATCAGATCTTTGGATGGATGAAGAACTTTGTGCGTGACATCGCCGGCAGGTTTAGGATCGACAATGGAGACTACCGTGTGGGTGCCATGGTCTACACAGGCAGACAAAACCCACAGTTCCAGCTCAACGATTACTACTTCCAGGATGAGGTTTGTGTCTTGATTTTTCTGACAGTTTATTCAAGAATGCTTTAAAGTTTAGCTACACACAACTATCATTGCAAAGATAGTAGGACAAGGACTAGAAAGGATACAGCAGTTGGAACTGTTACTGGTCTACCACTTTGTTTTGTAATTGTGAACTTGAGGCATAATGTTGAGTATCTGACCGGACACAATTCTATTGTCATCAGTAGAGGTCTTAGTAGGTGGTGTCCTGTGTATGTTAACTCAGAACAGGCTCCACTGAACTCCACTGATGTAAATTTCCCAATAATGATGTGAAGGATGACATTCATCAATATCCTTGTCTTCCTAGTTTATTTTAAAGTGGATCTCATGCGAACTAAAGAGGTAAATGATTCAAAGTTTCAACGAATTGAAATTCTTTTAACTCATTTTCGGAGTTTCACCAAAACCCTTCCTTATATAATTTCTCTAAGTCAGGTTATGTCAGTGTGTGGATGAGCAGGTTAGAAAACAAAGAAACAGTTTGGGATGAAGCTGCAGACTATCTTGGTGAATATGGAGTTTTTTTCTACACCACTTTTAGTGATAGTGATACTTTTTAGTAGATTATGGTTGTTGTTTGTTGTTGACGTATCTGGCTAAAAGGACTTCATGGATAATCCCAACAGCCAAAGCACTTGAACCACTATGGTACAAACGCATCAGCTAGGGCTGAGAACATTACGTGTGTGACCTTTTTGATTACCCCGCACATGGGCAAGCCACACTGTTTTCAGAGGAATAGCAGATAAATCTCTCTTCCCTACTTGTTCGATAACTTTTAATATGTTGAGACAGTGATTGTGCTGTGGATGCGTTCCGTAAACACCGGTCGAGTCGTGTCAACACAGCAGCAGCCTAGGACTATGTGAAGGAAACACAATGTTCACCAGGGTAACCCCCGGCGATCGACCTCGTGCTGTGAACAACATCATCCTAATCGACTGCAACGAAAAAGAGTCTGGATTCTCCTGGAGATGTTGAAGCTGCAGGCGTGTCAATGGTAAAATTGCTCATGTACATGTGGGTGAATGATGATTTCAGATTGATGTTGTAACCTGTTGTTTTCTGACAATATTATTATAGGGAACATTATTATGACAATACTGGATCAAGCATGAAGTTCCATCTTTTATAGTCTGCTGTAATGTGGTTGACTTTATTTATCTTTTATTTTTCATAGTATGCCTGTTGTGTTGGAATTTTATTCTCACTTTAACATATGTCTGTTTCTACAAGCATACTAATTTTTTGCACTAAAATGGTAAAAATGTATAAGTTATTTAGGAAAAACTAGCCTTAGTATATTGCAATGTGGTCAAATGGTTTTAACATAGTTTATCCAACTACTAATCAATAATGAAGGGAAAAGCTCCAAAGTAAGCTAAACCTCTTGACTGCGTAGACGAATCCGCGCGTCTAGAGCCGGGGTTCCAGCTTGACTGACAATGGCTGACGGCGAGTCAGTAGTCCTCGTCACATGCGTTTATATTGGCACAGGTTAAAGGAGCCAGCATCGCAGTATTGGAGAAAACTACAAATTGTACAGCCTGAAAAGTAGAGTGTGCCCGACCTGTTTTCATAAATTGAGTGAAGTAGAACTCACGGAGTTCACACGCTCTCGGGTGACAAGTAGGATGGATCGAAAAATGGTATAAATGCTAATGAAGTTTTGACAATTCTGCAAGATATCGACTCTGAGACGAGGATTTCGATCCAGATACGCGAGCATGAGTCAAGTGTTGATGGTCAAGATTTGATGTGCTGATAGCCCAGCAATGGGGGATTGACTTCCAGCTAGTCTGCCAGCAGTCAAGGGGTAATTTTCATTTTGAGATAACAAATTGAATTCTTATCAATCAGGAATAATCACAATTAATGTTTCAGGACCAAGGTACAAGGGTATTCACTATGGAGTTTGAACCGGGAGATACCAACGCGATAGATGCCGTGTCCTCCAAACCCTGTACTGGTTCAGTGGACCCTCATAACTCAGAGGGAGAGTTGAACGAGTTCCTCCTGTCTATGCCTACAGAATTGAAACAAGGTACTCTTTTACTGTGCTTTAGTAAAAATAATATAATGTTATTTTCTGTGGGTATGTCATGCTTATGTTGAAATTTGTTTGAGGATGATTTATTACAATTCTGAGTGTAATATTTGCAGGTAAGTGTATGTTTTGTAGTTTT
>JAGGCT020003652.1:0-7500 GCA_017654935.2 Phymorhynchus buccinoides
AAATCGAATGTGTCGTCTGTACGCAGCGGGAGACCAGCGAAAACTGAAACGACCACATATACGTACCTTACCCATTATAGCCATATTGCCTGGGAACGAAGAAGAAGAGAAGAAGAAGATAGAAGAAGAAGAAGAAGATTGAAGCAAATATGTGGAAATCGGAATGTGTCGGCTTGTACGCAGCGGGGAGACCAGTGAAAAAAACTGAAAGCCGGACACATACGTACCTTGCCCATTCTGGCCATATGGCCTGGGAATGCAAAGAGAAGGAAGAAGATGAAGAAGAAGAAGAAGAATAATAAGAGGAAGAAGAAGTAAGAGTCAAGCAGCCAGGTGAGTTTTTCAAGCACTGACCGGGAAGAGAGACGTTGTTGTAGGTGAGGTACACCAGGTGGGCGCTGACGTCCCGGGGCACAAGCGACACCTGGTGGCGGCCCCCGCCCGTCTCCCGCACCTGGCAGGGGACGGAACTCCCCCTGCACGTCACCTCCCCCACCAGCCAGCCCTTGCCTGCCGCCGACGCGTCCACTGGAGACACAGAATGAACGCGCGAAAGTGCAGAGTCATTATTACCAAACTTTAAAAAAAAAAAAGAAAAAAAAGCAGCCTAAACAAGAAGCCGGGGTGTGGCTGCGAATTGGGGATTCGAGATGAGCGGTGTGGGAGCAACGCCACTACACGATCCCACAGAAGATGGTACAGCGAAAAAAATATGATATTGACTCATTCAAGTCGTTCCGGCTATATATGTCTGGAATTAATAGATAACTGTCAATTTTTTTATGCATTTGCTTCAAGGGAAGTAAATCTGTGCACACACCATACTTAGGTCACTTCTAAAGTCGCTTCGCTCCCATAGAGCACATTTTTCGCCTCTGACTTTGCTTTTGTTAGGGGAAACCAATTGCTGCAGAGTTTGGTCTATATATAGTCTTTATATAAAAAAGTATGATCTACCACTTCCTTTATATCTAAAGCTGAATTAAAAACCCGTAATCTTTTCTCCTTTTGTCTATGTCATGCGCTTGTTTGGTGTGTATTGCTGGAGTGACATGTGTGTTGTTTTTTATACTTCAAAATCGTTGCGATGCGATCGCGTTAAAAGAGCAACCTGAACAAGAGCCGGGTTGTGTCTGCGAGTGGGGACTCTGGATGATCGGCGTGGGAGCACGCACCACAGAAGACCGAGACAGGGAGAAAAAAAAAGAAGAAAAAAAAGACGACTTTAGAAGTGACCCCAAAGTGTGGTGTGCACACAGATTACTTCCCTTGAAACACATTCATCAAATTGACAGACACACGGCATACAATTCTATCCCAACGCGATCCGATTGTGGCATTTGTGTGGCATGATTCTCGTGAAGCTTTCTACTGTCTACATGAATCGGATGAAATCCTACTACTTTATTTTTCGGATCATTAGGCGCTGCTGTGTATAAGGCGAACAGGGCAATTTTCAAGAACAATCTGACAAAAATCCAAGTAAAAGGCGCCCTAGTTTATAAGGCGATACACACCTTGCAACAGAAAGTCGAAGTTTGAAGCCCGTACACGTCTTGTAAACGATTACCGACCGCCATTATTGTTGTCGTAAACGAGAGTTGGCTCCCTTCTCAAATAATCGAACTTCCGTTTTTGCGACTTCCGGTTGTTGTTGTTTGGACAATTCTTCGCAAAAACTGGTTAGAATTATGGCATTTTAAGATCTACAACGATGCTTTTTACATCCAATGAAGGGTTGTGGCATCTGTTGGACGGTATCTCGGAGGATAATAGGGATTTTGAAGCATTTTAACGTGAGTATTTGTCGTATCGGCGACTCGTTACCACTTTTGATGTTGTGACTCACAGTAGACTGTACTGAGTACGGCAATAGTTGCCTCTCTTCTCACGATTTTGTTCACTAATAAGGTGCCCTCGTTTATTAGGCGCATAGTCCAAAAAATACGGTAGTTACGTTCACTACATTTGCATTTGAGTTGTAAATTAATTATAGAAATGCCATCCATTATTATTGCCACTATGATTCATATATGATATTTGATATTTCACATGACATTTCAAGCCAAAAAAAAAGAGAATATAACATACCGTTAATGGGGAATTCTTTGTGGAGGAAGGCCTGACCATAGCTGTGGACTCTGACCAGGTCAAGGCTACATAATAGGTCAACCTTACATTCAATAAATCTATCTCATGCAAGTCATGTCATGTACCAACGCACAGTCAAGTCCGACATACCGTTAATGGGGAATTCTTTGTGGAGGAAGGCCTGACCATAACTGTGGACTCTGACCAGTGAGGGGTCACAGACGTCCACGGGGAAAGGGCTGCCCCTCACCTCCACACCCCCATACTCCACGAACACCTGGTGCACACCTGACAGCACACAGGTAACTCACATACACCTGACAACACAGGTAACTCACATACACCTGACAACACAGGTAACTCACATACACCTGACAGCACACAGGTAACTCACATACACCTGACAGCACACAGGTAACTCACATACACCTGACAGCACACAGGTAACTCACATACACCTGACAGCACACAGGTAACTCACATACACCTGACAACACACAGGTAACTCACATACACCTGACAACACACAGGTAACTCACATACACCTGACAGCACACAGGTAACTCACATACACCTGACAGCACACAGGTAACTCACATACACCTGACAGCACACAGGTAACTCACATACACCTGACAGCACACAGGTAACTCACATACACCTGACAGCACACAGGTAACTCACATACACCTGACAACACACAGGTAACTCACATACACCTGACAACACACAGGTAACTCACATACACCTGACAACACACAGGTAACTCACATACACCTGACAGCACACAGGTAACTCATTGTACACCTGACAACACACAGGTAACTCAAGTACACCTGACTTTAACACACACCTGTATGCTTATTGTTTGCCTTTAATGTGTTACAAGTGTTATCAATGTAAAGCGCACTGCGTAACTCACATACACCTGACAACACACAGGTAATGTAATGAACACTAACTCACATATACAAAATAGTTCCCCCACCTTCGGGAAGTAGATTATTTGCCTTTTAAGGTATGTAAGTGTTTATTCATTCACTCAATGTTGTGTTTTTTGTAAAGCGCACTTGCGCTTCATTAATGAACTCCATACAAAAATAGTATATATCACTCAACTTCTGCCTTTTCTCTTTGCTTGCTTATCTATCTAATACTATCTTTTCTCCTGGTCCTTCTCCTGTCTTCTTTCTATAAATTCTTACTGCAGATTTCTTCAGCCAAAGTCGGACAATGCTGGCGCCTAACTATTTCTTAGTCGGGCGCATAACTATTTCAGCATGACATCACGTCTCTACGTTTTCTTCTTCTTTCGTTCGCTCAGAACAGAGTTTTCCTGTCATATATGAGCGTAATAGTGCATGCATCACCATGCTGCCGTTTTTATTGCTTAAACTAAGAAAGAAATAGTTATTCTCCAGTAATTAATGTTCCGACTTCGGCTGAATGAAATGAAATATAGTGTTTTACGTCCTCTCGGCCCGGCAGGGCACATATGGGACATTTGTAATTGGTTAGTTGTTTGAAAATAATAAAATAAAACGACTTCGGCTGAAGAAATCTTTGTAAGAATTTATAGAGAAAAAAAGGCAGGAGAAAGGACCAGTGAGATAGAAAGATAGCAGACGACAGTAAGCAAAGGGAAAAGGCAGAGTCAAAGAGAATGACAAATAAGGAGAAGTTTACAAGCACTCAGTGAGCAGAACTTCCAGAAGGTGGGGGATGAATATTTGTACAAAAGACACCCCCCCCCCCCCCCACCCCCACCCCACCCCGGCATTCCCCATGGGGGGATGCATGTCCTATGCTCATATGGACCAGGAAACTGTTTGAGCAAACGAAGAAGAAGAAGAATAAACAACGTTCCTGTCTCGATTCTATTTTGTGTTTTTTGGGTTGGGTGAGTGGTGGTGATGGTTATTGTGCGTGTGTGTACGTGTGTGTATGTGTGTGGGTGGGTGGTGATGTATATGTATGCCTATTTGCATGTGTGTGAGCGATTATTTAGTTTGTTTTTGTTGAATTTCTTGCTTTTACTTTTTGTTGTTGTTAAGCGCATAGAGCTCTACATTTGGTGGAGGAGTGCGCTATATAAATGATTCACTATTTATTATTATTATTATTCCTCCGTGTTACCTACCACCCCACATCGCCACAGGGGTGTAGTCCACTCGGTACACAGACTGGGGGGTGAGGGATGATCCGCACCAGGAACGTCGTGACCATCCGGAGCTCGTCAAGTCACACAGATCTCAATTAACCCTTTCACCGCCAAACGTCGCATTTATGCACCACAATGGCTTAACACCCATCCCCGATCACTAAAGGCTATCAAATCAGGGCCTGTTGCGTTCCGTAAGTGCGGACTGTCTTATCGTCGGGGTTAATTTTGAGAAGTAAGGATAGCCTCATGTTATTGTGCATGTCACAGAGGAACTTTTTCTCAATATTGCAGATACATTTTTTTCCTTACCCAGTTAAGCTTAACCCTTTCACCGCCAATGTCGCATATATGCACAAAAAAAGGTCGTGGCTTAACACCCATGTCACTAAAAGGCATCAAATCAGGGCCTGTTATCCGAAGACCCTATTTTCTTTAGCATTTGGGAGGTAAGGATAGGCCTAATGTTTATACACGTCACAGGAGGAATTCACAATGTCGCAAACAAAAAGATGTCTTAAGATTAATTCCATATAATGGTATAATTTTGGCTGAAAAATGGCTTGCAGCGAAAAGGGTTAAATTACAGAACTAGGGGGATTAAAGTAGTGGCAAATGAAGGGCAGGAGCTGTGCCGGTCAGGGTTCGCCAACCTACGCCATGGGCGGCCTGCTTGCTGGATGCTGTGAAATAAGTGTCTATGGCCCATCTCTCTCTCTCTCTTTTTCTTTTAACAAAGCAAAACTGTCAGAAATACCTTACTTACACCTTTTAAAGTAGTTCTACTTTTCTTTCTCTGCAATATTACTTTTGTGTCTCTTGCATCCACACAAAACAATTTTTGTGCAGCAAGTCAAAGAACACACAGTATTTAGAGTGAGAATGGGCAACTTTATTTTAAGTGCTCAAATAAATATGTTATTTTATTGAGACGTAACATTGTTTTGCATTGCATACCAATCAATAATTAGCATACAAAAACTGATTCATAATCACATTCACAAGAAAACGATTTTACTTGTAATGACGTAAGATTGAAATTGCGTAACAATCATTAGATTATGACATTGACAGTGTTTAATTCAATGCATAAAAATACGGCTTATTTGGTAAAGAATTAATTAGCTTTAACTGTTCTACTACCGTCGGCGGGTTGACCCGCCGGTTTTAAACCGTGCCGAGGAGGATATCCGAGTTGCTAGCCACTGGCGGGTTTGACTCGCCAGATACTAGGAAATCCCGGTGTCCCCTTTGCGCTATTTATATCAAGTGACATCACATCATTTACTTCCGTGACATGCGCAGTTATGCTCAGGAAAAGCACAATCTTCCGCCATCTTCATTTGTAGGCTAAATTTTGTAATTTTAAATCGATTTTCGTCGCGTTTTCGACGCATGGAAACTGACAGCTTTTGGCGTGAACCTCTACAAGATGGCGATAGTGCCGACGAAGCATTTACTGTGGAAAAAGTGGCAGAATCTGAACTTAGGCGAATCAAAAAGAGCATCGAAAGTGTTGAAACGATCTTGGGTTTGCAGCAGCAGATCGACACAGGTAAATTTAGTGATGATTCGAGCGAGTATTTTTTTAATGAATTTTTAAAGTGACTTTGTGTGCGAAAATCAGTGCAGCGGCAAAAATTACTTGGTGCGCAACAGTAAACAGGTCTAAGTAATACTTGGTAGTAGAAGAGTTAATAACGTAATTGCAACAACTTAATACTTAGGAATGTACAGACACATTGGTACATTTTACATAATGCAAAAACAAGAAATTTTCAAATGTTCTTATAATAGAGGGATCCGGGATAGCGTCATAATGTCACGTGATTTTGTTGGTAACGAAAGTCGGACGCCATTTTGGCTGGAGCGCCGTTTTGGTTCAGATTACAGAGGTGAGCGTCAGTGAGTTTCGACAAATCGTCACAATGGTAATAAACTGTGCAGTAGTTAAATGTTCAGGACTAAAAGCAAACATCAGAATTCAATGCGTTCCACCGCCAAGTATCTTAGCAACCCGAATAATCCAGCCATCATGGCCGACAGAGGTGACATTCTCATTTGCATACATGAACCCGGATCCCTCTATTGGAAGCATTTTACTTTAAGGGTTTTTGCATCGACTTACACACAACCCAAGCTCGCAGGTTGAACTCCCCAGCTGCCTCCTTGGGGTCGACGGTGAAGAAAGCGTTGACGCTGGTCGACCCGCACCGCAGACCGTCCCCGCTCAGAGAGAGGCTGCTGGTGTCCATGACGACGCAGGTGAACGGGCTGCCTGGGATAGCTTCCCCGTTGAAGGTCACGTTGACCTGAACAAAAACGACGCAACGAAAACCCCCAAAACAATGTAGTGAAAATGGATATGTTAAAATAAGAATGCATAAGAAAGCTTTGACATGGTGGGGAAGTTTCGGAGATGATTGTCTTTCTGGGCCTTAACTTTTGGTCGCTAGTGTATATGCAAGAAGAAGACTGCTCTACAATATTTTGATTCCACTCAGTTTGCAGGGACGCTAAACAGACAAGTGGATTCCAGGGACAGGGTGTCCATTTTCAACTGTTTCCAGGGACAAATACCCCTTAGGGGGACGGTAGGCAGCCCTGCTCACAGCTCACATTCTCAGCATCAGAAAGTTAGACCCAGATTTCACTGCCTAGGCCCTAAGCTTTCCCATTTTCCAGCAGCAGCGAGCCTGCCAAAAATAGACCTCACCCTTTTTTTTTCTCCTGCTGCCTTCAAGGCCTTTCTGACCTTTTAGTTACCTCTCCCTTACTGGCTGGATAGAGATAACTCTCTCTCTCTCTATCTGGTGGCATAGGTAGCGAGTTTAAAATTAGAACAGCAGTGGTGCTGGCTCAGATGAGAAGCAGGCAGGAAAAAGGAAGGGTAAGTGGCTAGAGTGGGCCAAACTTTATGAAGCCAGAATGCCGCAGAAAAACATGCTGTGTGCTAAGTGCAGCAGTCTTCAGCCTGTTATGCGGCGAAGAATTGTTGTTGTTTTCTTACCCCAAAATCTCTGTAAATAAGGAAGCAAAAAAACTATTTGAGAGAATATACCTTCAGACTCTGGTTTGTTCATATTTCATGTGGTTCTTACTCAGAGTCTACAAAAACAAAACAAAAACAAACAAAAAGTTAAAAAAAAGGTATTCTTTTCTACTTTTTCTGGTTTTTTTAGTTTTTATGGACTCGGGGTGAGAATCACACGAAATACCAAAAAAAACCTATGTTGCTCTTTTTCAAC
>JAGGCT020003653.1:0-12713 GCA_017654935.2 Phymorhynchus buccinoides
GACGTTTTGTATCTTAATAAGGGGCACCCTGACGGATGAGTTTTTGCAAGGAACTCGTCGAGATCACCAGGAAAACACCCTGCACAGAGATTGCAACACTCACTTTGCTCTGGTTTCCTACAATCAAACCGTCAAAACGGCGATTCCTCCTTGGCGGAGGTGCTGGAAGTCATAGTCTTTCAATCTTGTCCGACTGTTTTAGAACCAAATCGTTTTTGCAGAGAAAGTTTCTCATCAAGCATTTTCATTTATTTGTTTTTTATTTTTGCAGTTTACCTAGAGGATTCGCTCACAACAGTAATAACTCTCTTTTTTTTTTTACTGCATTACAAAGAAGAAAAAGCTCCGACCACAATGAGTGGCCTCCACCCACCAAATCCAAAACGGCTACTCTCTCCAGCAACTCCGCCAAAGAGGAATCGCCGATTTGACGGTTTGATTTATAGGAAACCAGAGCAAAGTGAGTGTTGCGATCTCTGGAAAAGGATGGTTTTTCTGATGATATCGACGTGATTCTTGCAAAAAAAATCATCCGTCAGGGTCCACCTCTTGAAGGTTAGTGGGCTCGTTTCTAGTTATACAATCTTTAAATGTAGCTTTTGAGATCCCCCTTTCTTTGTTGTTGAAGCCCCCCCCCTGCCCCCCTCCCCCTGCCCCCCCCCTCCCCCCTAGCTTCTACTCGATTGAGCAAGACGTTCTGTCATTCACGTTAACCCTTTCACCGCCAGCCACATTTCAGCAAAAAACATTCCATTAAATTTACCTGGGCAGAGAGAAAAATCCATCTGCAGTATTGGGAATTCTTCTGTGACATATATAACATAAGGTCTATCCTTACTTCCCACAACTAAGACAATAGGGTCTGTGGATAATAGGCCCCAATTTGATGCCTTTTAGTGACATGGGTGTTAAGTCACTGTGGTGCGAAAATGCGACTTTGGCGGTGAAAGGGTTAATAGTTCAGTTTGTTGGTTATGAGAAGGGGTGGGTTTGTGCGTGTAGTTGGAACAGAACATAGTTCTGTCACAAAAACTTGTTATTATCTGACTGTGAAATGTTATTGTGTAGCTCTGATCTGTGATTATTTGGTGTGTGTGTGTGTGTGTTGTGTGTGTGGGTGTGTGTGTGTGTGTAATTGTTTTTAAATATTTATTAATGTATGCATTTTAATCTGCTGCACATGTTGTAAAAGAAACTTTTCCTCTTTAAACCTTTTCTAATGGACAATAAAGTGTTTTGAATTGAATTGAAAAGAGTAAGAAAGAATCTCTCTTGTCTTTCTCTCCAGTGGTGCATTAACATGATATCATTGCTGTCTGTGAAGTACTTGATATGTCACAATGTAGACAAAGTATGGGCGATAAAGTGACCAAATTGGAAGAAATGGGATCCGGTCTATTCTTGGACCTCGGCTTTACCTTCAACTGCAGTAAAGCCTTACAGGACTTCTCAGTCTGGACAAAGAGCTAAGCTCGAAAGCTGGACTTCTCTTCTCTCACCAAAGGATCAGTTCTCCCCCCTATCAAGGTCAGTGGGGTTTTTTGGTTTTTTTAAAATAATGCTGTCCCATCTTTTGGGCCGTACAGTGGCGTTGCTCCCACGCCGCTCATTCCGAATCCCAATTCGCAGCCACACCTCCGCACGTTCAGGTCGCAGAATCCGAGACCAGCAGTCCAAGTGGGGAGCGAATCTATGTTAGGCCGTCAGGAGGCAACCAACCGAGGAGACACTGCACTGCTGCTGAGTCAAGCAAGGTCAGTGTTTGTTGTCCTGATCCAGCAGTCCAACAATTTTCCCTTCCTTGGTATCAAGGATAATGTGGACCCCCGAATTGGTGCACTCCACCATTTCCCACCCGACTGAAAAAAACACCTCTCATCTCCATCTGTTGGTGATTGCACTCATCATTGTCTATGTTAGGCGTCAGGAGGCAACCAACCGAGGAGACACTGCACTGCTGCTGAGTCAAAGCAAGGTCAGTGTTTGTTGTCCTGATCCAGCAGTCAACAATTTTCCCTTCCTTGGTATCAAGGATAATATGGACCCCCGAATTGGTGCACTCCACCATTTCCCACCCGACTGAAAAAAACACCTCTCATCTCCATCTGTTGGTGATGCACTCATCATTGTCTGTGTCAATTTGAGACAGAATTATGCATGATTATTGAAGTAGTCAAAAATGCTAACTAAGCTTAGCTCAACCCATTGAATCCAAGCTGTTGACTGTCTCAGAACGCAAAGAGGAAACTGAAGGAGACAGGGAGGGGGAAAAAAGAGGAAAAAGGAAAAGAGAAAAGAGAGAGCAAAGTGTTCTGCAAAAGCAACAAAGGTGGAAAATATGAGAAAAAAAGAGTGAATCTCTGTACATTACACACACAAAAAAGCATAACTCAAACAAAATAACAACAAAGAAACGTTTATTATTACATGTCAAACACACACTCTCAAACCATTCAAATGAAAGCTTGCAAACTGCTCACATTCTAATTTACATCCAAATAAGAACCATCAAAGTTTACCCCCCAAAACGCATAATAAACGCTTTAAATTCTGTCCAACATATGAAAATACAGACCAGGCAAAACTAATGGCAGGATATTTCATGAGAGCTTTGGTAAAATAAAAATGGATTTAAAATGTCACATTTACACTCGCTGCAGATTTGATTTAAAAAGCCTTCAGTTGATTAATAATAAAAATAATAATGAGCATTTATATACGCTTATTCTTAAACAAGCCCAAAGCACTTACAATAATAAATGAATAACCCACCCACCCCCCCAAAAAAAAGCAAAAGAAAAAAAAAAGCAGAAAATATGAGAATGTCAAAAATTGTTTAGCACACACACACATGCGCGCACTGCCTCCGGACATTGCCTCCAGGATCGTTCCCACCATCTTTATATCTACTAATGTCCCATATGTGTGCCCCCCCCCCCCCCCCCTCACTCTGTCCCCCCCCCCCCACCCCTCCCCCAATTAAAAAAAATATTGGGTAGGCGCTGCACTTGCGGCGATGCTCTCTCCGGGGGAGAGCAGCCCGAATTTCACAGATAAGTCTCTGTGACTAGAATATACCAAATAGACGAGGAAAGGCACTACGCAAATGAAATGGCAGTTGAGAGTGGGGGGGGGGGGAAGGGGAGTCAAAAAAAATGTAGACTTTCTATACTAACCGTATAATCCATTCACTCCATAACACACTAAGACAAAAGCACGCATGCATCCATGCTGCATTTTCACTTGTTCGTTGTTCATTCAAAAATGTTCACAACCATAGTAAGGTTTGGAGGGAATGTAACAGATTGTGATCAGCAGCACAACAGTTGTATAATCATAGGCCCACAAAAACAGTAAAAGTCTGATAATATCAAAGCTCGTGGAATTAGATTAAGAAAAACAACAGATGTAATCTTGATGGAATTTATTGATTTCCTATCCAAGAGCATACAAAGGGCTAAAAAACAAGCCCAAATAGACCAATAAAAATATAATTATAATGTATGTGATACAAGGAGATTTTGCATTTTATATACTGCGTTTTTGTATGTTTCACAAACAGAAAACTCAGCTACTTGAGGGAGGTTGTAAAGCACCCAAGAATGTTAAAATAAGTTAGAAAATCACAGCATGAGATTTGAGTATTGGTCACTTTTTGGAATACATTGGTATCAAAGAATGGCATGACTGATATTAAGATGCATGTAACATACACTCAGTTTCATGCCTTGACAAAAAACACTGACATTGTCCCGTTCACATTTTAGTGCCCATGAAGGTTTTGAGGGAGACTGATAGTAAGGCCGGGTTCACATTAGACGCGTAAGTTCCGTACGGAAAACCCTAAATAAGTGGAAGAAAGAAGGATAAAAGTTTACGCATATAGGGGAAATTCGGACACATGCGCAAATCTTTTCCCTTCTTTGTTTCACTTATTTATGGATTGTGCATGGGTTTCCGCATAGAAAATCTGCTTATGTGTGTATACGGCCTTTCAACTAACAAAATAATGCATCAACCATTTCTCAAATATCTTAAGAATTTTATTAACCTGTGACGACTCTAAATACCATCAGAATAAAAAATTCAGAATACTTCTCGTTTTAATTATCGCTAAAGCTCTTTTTTAATCGAGTAGAAGGATGGAGATTTTTTAAATTACTGCCCAATTTAGAGCCACAGACAACCAATTCTATTTCTAGCCAAAATCACCATCTGTGTCTTCCTCCCTAAAATATTTCACATCATGACCAAACATACAGAGGACATGTTCAGCAACAAAAAACAAAACAAAACTTTTGGCTGGCAAAGACATTAATCAATGGAGATAAAAGCATCCTTTGGGGAAAATCGGGATCAATTCCACCACTGTCATTAGTCAGCAGTCATCTACACCTTACCTACTCTGTGACACAGAATTGCTGACAACTGTGCCAAATTTTCAAACTGTAGTATTCTATAAAATAAAAAAAAAGAAGAAGTTAAGTTCATCCACATGTATGCCTCAGTCACGAGTCAGTGCAACGATTTTGTTGTGTTTCAACCCTTTGTTAAAAAAAGAAAAGAAAGTAGCTACCGTAGTTTTCAGATCATTAGGCGCTGCTGTGTATTAGGCGAATAGGGCAATTTTCAAGAAAAATCTGAAAAAAGTCAAGTAAAAGGTGCCCTCGTTTATAAGGTGATACACATTTCACAAAAGAAAGTCAAACTTTAAAGCCTGTACACGTCTTGTAAATGCTTACCAACCGCCATTACTGCTGTCATAAACGAGAGTTGGCTCCCCTTTCAAATAATCAAACTTCCGTTTGAGCTGCTTCCTGTTGTGTTTGGACAATTCTTCGCGAAAACTGATAGAATTATGGCATTTTAAGCTCTACAACGATGCTTTTTATATCCAATGAAGGGTTATGGCATCTGCTGGATGGTATCTCGGACGATAACAGGGATTTTGAAGCATTTTAACGTGAGTATTCGTCGTATCGGCGACTCGTGACCACTTTCAATGTCTGACTCACAGTAGACTGAACTGAACACGGCAATCGTTGTCTCTCTTCTCATGATTTTGTTCACTAATAGTTCACTAATAATCACCAAATCAACTCTCAAGTACTGATGTAAATAGAGTCAGAGTATGACAGCCAACAACTTCTACAGTACACCACAGAACGTTTTGAGCGTTTGTGGAAAATATGAGGTTGATTGGCCCAAGTAACAACATTTTCACAAAGCATCCTGAACTGCATGATCCATCAAAGTACCAGTGATAGTGAACACAAAGTACTGATTTTGACGCAAACCTGGTCAAAGCAAAACTGGCCAAAGCTTGCACAGTCTCTATAGTTACAGTAGAGTACAGCAATCAACAAAAACATCACAGCCAAGTATGAGTATTTCTCAGTCATGGATTGCCCCTTGGCAACAATGGAGGGAACAGCGGACAGTAATAATGTGAAATATCAACTTGGTACTATGTCATTTTTCATTCTTCCAGCTACTTCCTTATGACTGAAAGCTTAATACGGTTAATAGCAAATTTGCCTAACACCATTCAAGAATTGAAAAATACTACAACAATTTTAATTCCTTCAGCTGCTCCCTTCTAACACACAACTTAATAACACAATTGCCTATAACAGCAGTCCTGTGATTAAAAATAAAAGTTACATTTTAAAGTTCAAAATATCTCTAAAACACTATACACACAAAAGAAAATCAAAACTTGTTGCATACTGAGAATGCTTACAAGTTCAAACATCAGCTGATCATTCAACAAGGCATGAACTTCAGTGTTTTTTGTTTTTTTTAAATCTTATCAATGAAAAAAACCCAACTAAATATATTTGCTAATATAGAAATAAAGGCATGTTATGTTACTTCAACTCTCAAAATTGGCAGTGACTAGCATTAGTGTAAAAACAGAAATATAAATATACTAAAAAAACCACTCATGTTAAATTAATAAACACTTAAACAATCATATGTAAGTACTGATATGTACATATGCACGTATCATGTAATATACCTCAAACAATCCCATTAACAACAACGCCTGGCTTTAAATCCATTTTTTCTCATTCCTCTTTCCCAAGAAGCATATCTTCTTAAATAAAGACCATTAAATTACATAATAATAATTGCTTGTTTAGCCTCTAAGTTATTGTGTGTGTGTGTGTGTGTGTGTGTGCGTGCGTGTGCATGTGTGTGTGCATGTGCGTTGCAAACTGGCCATTACTTGCAACAAAACTTGACATTGTAGATAATCTGACACACAACAAAAACACCTTTTATCTGGCTTCTCAATTCCTCGTTAACACAAAACTTTCAAAGAATTCCTTTACAAAGAATTATTAAGCTTGCACATCTTACCTATTAATTCCTAACTTTTCAACTGTGAAATAAAGACAGATGGTTAAAAAAAAAAAAGCACCTGTACCCCCCTCCCACATAAAACAAACAACACTACACATGTATATCATAAGGTTGTATAGAGGAACCATACATTACCACATCATTTCCAGCATGATTATCATAATAATAATAATAATGATGAAGCTTAGCTCATACAGCAAATATTGTATAGCCCAATCAATAGTAATAGTAATTTAAAAAATACATTCAATACAACCTAAAATGTTTTTTACTACCTGTAAAATGATATGGGTTTTTTCAATCCCTGAGATAGTTTGAGTTACATCACAAAGTCAGTCCCCCCTAAAAAAAAAAAAGCCCCCACAAAAACCCCACACACCATTAATCATCAAAATACAGTGAAACCTCCCTTATAAGACCTTCAAAAATCATCCAAAATGAGGTCTTATAATGGAGGGGTCTTATAAGGGAGGTAATTTTAATACTTACAAAGAAAGGCAATGTCTCAGAGAAGTAGGTCTTATAAGGGAGGGAGTCTTATAATGAGGGGTCTTATAAGGGAGGTTCCACCATATCTCACTCATCTCTTTGAAGAAAGTAGCTTTGTGCCTTGCTGCCTTAGTATCCAGAAAAAATTAGAGTGGTCCAAAGTGCTTTCATTATTAAAAACGTTTGCTTAAAGAAAAAAACAACTCAACACACAACTGGAAAGGGTAAAAAGCAGCCCCCAAGCAGCACAGTATGTACTATCTATCATGGCAAATTGTGGAATATTCTGCAATGTTCATTTATCTATACATTTCTGGTGGGGTGGTTTTTTTTTAGCAAACAGGTACTATTTATAGTAGTACAATAAAAACTGGACAAATAATTAAAAAATTGTTTTCAACATTAATTGTCCCCCAAATGCAGTGATATTTTCACACACACACACACACACACATACATGCACGCGCACACACACACACAGACACACACACACACACATGCATGTACACGCACACACACACACACACACACACACGCATGCATGCACGCGCGCACACACACATTCATTTAGCGAGAGCAATTCTTGTCAACATGAGAAGGAAAACGGTGGTCAAACAAAGTCCTCATCGGTGTGTGAACAGATGAGGAAGGAGTCCATGAGTTGCGGTTGGACCAACTGACGGTGGTCGATGGGACGCATGTTCCCCATCCCTTGCAGATTGCAGATCTTCCGCAGCGCCGCCTGTTGATTGGGTGAAATGCATCGTTAACTCATTCAAGTCGTTCCGGCCATATATGTCCGGAATTAATAGATAGCTGTTAATTTGATGCATTTGCTTCAAGGGAAGTAAATCTGTGATTCAGTCTTGGTCACTTCTAAACTCGCTTCGGCTTTTGCTCCCTTAGATCACAATTTTGCCTCTGACTTTGCTTTTGCAGTGGTTTGTTGTGGGGAAACCAATCAGTGTAGAGTTGTTTTTTATATAAAGTCTATATATAAAAGAAAGTCTGATCTACCTATGTCTAAACCTGAAGTAAAAACCAGTAATCTTCTTTCATTTCTCCTTTTGTTTATGTACGTTTTAGTTTGTGTGTCCATGAGTTGGAGTGATTTGTGAGTTTTTTTTGAATGACTCAAAATCGTTGCGATGCGAATGAGTTAATGATTCCACGGGACAGTCATGATTCATGACCATGAATGTCATCCATCTTGATAGAAGACGTGAGATATGGAGCACAAACAGTGCGCTTTTATTTCGTAATTCAGTCTGACAGCTGGTGTGCTAATACTATATTAATATTATTACTGTTAGTAGCATAATAGTAGCGTTAATAGCAGCAGTAGCAGCAGCAACAAATAGTACTAGTAGTAGCAGCCACAGCAGCAACAACACAACAGTAGCAAAAGCACTTAGTACTATTCTTATTATCATCATCATCCCCCCGTGGGGATACCGGGGGGTCTTTTGTATAAATAGTTCCCCCACCTTCTGGAAGATCCTTGCTTGTAACTTCCTCTAATCTGTCACTCTCTTTGACTCTGCCTTTTCCCCTTGCTTGCTGTCATCTACTATCTTTCTGCCTTTACTGGTCCATTCTCTTGCCTTTTTTTTTTTTTTCAAGAAACACTTTCAAAAAGATTTCCTCCAGCCGAAGTCGGACATGCTAGGCCTATTTCTTACTTAGGCGCATAACGAGCAGCATGACGCATCTGCGCTCATAATTGACAGGAAAACTGAGCGATCGAAGAAGAAGAAGATTATCATCATCATCATCCATTATGTTATAATTATCATCATCATCATTATAAACATCTAACAACAGTAGATTTATTTCAGAAATTGTTAATGTCGACGGGTTGATGAAAAATATAAAAAAAACACTGAGCAAGAGAAAGAACAGAGGGAAGTGGAATAAAAAAAAACCCACAAAAAACAGCCAAAGCAATAAAAAACAAAGAAGACAGGCTAGTAATTCAGAACGTTTCAGAATCTCAACAGTGTCAGGTAGGATCTTACAACATATTTCTATACAAACAGAAAGTTCAGAAAATATTTCCTGAATTCACAATTTTTTATTAGGAATTTCAGCATACAGTCGGGGATAATTCCTATACAACAGAAGATAAACAACTCTTAAAGGGTCAATGACTGAATCAGGGGGAGAGAAGCCAACAGAGCACTCACCAGACAAGCCACCAGCACTGCATCGCTCTTGTTGCGCGCCTCTCCATGCCGACAAAGCTCAACCAGGCGGGGAATGGCTACAACACACAAAACAATCATTGTTACAGTAAGTTTAGGTTCCTTCTTGACGTCTAACAACTTACAATACACACATCAACAAAACTATCATTGTAAGTTTAGGTTCCTTCTTTACGTCTAACAACTTACAATAATACACAAAAACAAAACTACCATTGTAAGTTCACGGATGCAACTGGAGAAAATCCCAAAACAGGCAAAGCAGGGGTACAGGGGTGAGTTCAGGGGGGCATTGCTCCCCTGAAGCTGAAGAAAAAGCAAAATCATACTCAATTTGAAGCTTATTCCAGGCTTGTAACGTGAGAATTCAACACTTTTTTCCCCTTGCACTTTGAATCAATTTTTGTGTGTGGTCAAAATTTAGAAAAACAGGCGCCGCCTTGTATCTAAGGCAAGGTTGCATCCATGAAAGCTTAGGTTCCTTCTTTACGTCTAACAACTTACAATACACACACCAACAAAACTACCACACACACACACACACACACACAGATATGCACAGCCCTTGTTCCAATTGCAATATACTCCCCTTCTTATAGTACTGAGAGTACAAAAACAATAACATCAAAGAAACGCAAAACATGACGTTATGAGCTCAATCCGTTCTCAAGTAACTAAATAGAAAAAAAGACATCATGAAATACACAACATTTTGTGTTTAAGTTTGTGCTTTAAACTATTTTGAGGTGGGTTAAATTTCGACATTGTGTTTTTTCTTTGTGAGTATAAAATAACTCCGCAGTCATCTGTGTTGTCCAAAAACAACAAAAAATGACAAAACAACAAACAAAACCTCAACCCACAAACTATCTGACAAGAATTAACCCACCTTTTGTCTACATCAATGTCTTAGTGCTGTCCTGATGACATAGGTGGGACAAAGCAATGGCAGCTTTCTGCTGAACTCTCTCACAAAACCAACTAAAAAATCAAACAAACCCATAAACCATCTGATGAAGAAGTTTACAACCTACCTTTCGCCCAAATCAAGGTCTCTGCACTGCTGTCCAGATGACAAAGACAGGACAGAATGATGGCGGCTTTCTGCTGAACTCTCACAAAACCAACCAAAAAAACCATAAACCATCTGATGAAGAAGTTTACAACCCACCTTTCGCCCACATCAAGGTCTCTGCACTGCTGTCCCTGTGACAGAGGTGGGGCAAAGCCATGGCAGCTTTCTGCTGAAATTTCTCACAAAACCAACAACAAAAACCCAATCCATAAACCATCTGATGAAGAAGTTTACAACCTACCTTTCACCTCTGTCATCAGGACTGCTGTCCTGGTGACAGAGGCGGGACAGAGCCATGGCAGCTTTTTGCTGAACTCTCTCACAAAGCCAACCAAAAAAACAAACATAAACCATCTAATGAAGAAGTTTACAACCCACCTTTCGCCCACATCAAGGTCTCTGATCTGCTGTCCTGGTGACAGAGGCGGGACAGAGCCATGGCGGCTTTCTGCTGCATTCTCTCACAGCCTATCACAAAACCCAACAAAAAAAACCCAACCTTCAAACCATCTGATGAAGAGGTTTACAACCCACCTTTCGCCCACATCAAGGTCTCTGCACTGCTGTTCTGGTGACAGAGGCAGGACAAAGCCATGGCAGCTTTCTGCTGAACTTTCTCACAAAACCAACCCCCCCAAAAACCCAACCCACAAATCATCTGATGAAGAAGTCTACAACCCACCTTTCGCCCACATCAAGGTCTCAGATCTGCTGTCCTGGTGACAGAGGCGGGACAGAGCGATGGCGGCTTTCTGCTGAACTATCTCACAAATCCAAACAAAAAACAACTCACAAACCATCTGATAAAGAAGTCTACAACCCACCTTTCGCCCACATCAAGGTCTCAGATCTGCTGTCCTGGTGACAGAGGCGGGACAGAGCGATGGCAGCTTTCTGCTGCACTCTCTCACAGGCCGCCAGCTCCGCCTTCCCTGCCAGTGACAATGGCCGCTCATGCAGGAACCGAACCAGCAGCTCGATGCCGCCCTGCTGACGAATGTTGGCCTGGCACGTCGGGTGTGCCGCCATGTTGGCCAGTATGGTTGCCACCTGTGTGAAGCAACAATGAGGGGGCTTTTAGATTTTTTTGTGTTTGCGCTAGTCAATCATGCCTGACCATAACCTCCAGATTGCACAGGTGGTAGCTTTGTTCAGTAACAAGTTAAAAAAGACTTGGTGCGCCTTCTTTTACACACGCTTTTCGTGTATAACACAGAATTCTCTATTTCATACCTTTATCATCTCTGCAAAGTCAAGTCATGTCTTTATCGGCTCTACAAAATAAAGCTGTTTTAGTATACTTTGTTTCATTATTTCCCCTTTGAATCAATCATTAGGTGGGTTTTTTTAAAAACTTAAACAGACTGCAACGTCACTGGAACATACAACAAACAAACAACTACACGACAAGTGTAAAGTGACGTTATTTTATTCACAAAAGACAAAGCAAAACTACTGGATATTTTGGCGAATGCGCCTTTATCAACATAGACAAACAAGAAAACAGCAAAAATCTTTACGTAACTAAAATCCAAACCAAGGCAATCTTCACTGAGTAAATTTCCACAATAATACATATTCAAAGCATTGACTTAAAACTTCCAAGCACACCAAATCTCCACAATACTAAACTATCTCCCAGGGCCTTGCTGACCTGATCCTTGGCGAAGAGTGAGCGTGCCTTGGGGGCTGAGGAGGCCTTGATGATGAGGCGGGGGGCCTGCAGCTGCAGCAGCAGGGAGCTGGCCCGCGGGTGGAGGAAAGTCACGTTGGCGATGGCCGCTGTCGACAGCAGGAACACCTCGTGACTCAGCGTCCGTTGACACAGCTCTGTGAAAAATGCATTGACATGATGATGATGATGAAGATAACAAGGACAATAACGATGATGATGATGATGATGATGAAGAAGATGATGATGATGATAGAAGTCACACTGGCAATGGTTGCCGTGGATAGCAGGAACACCTCGTGACTCAGTGTCCGTTGACATAGCTCTGTGAAAAATGCATTGAAATGATGATGACAATCCCAAAATAAAGGACAATAACGATGATGATGATGATGATGATGATGAAGATGATGATTATAGAAGTCACATTGGCAATGGTTGCCTTGGATAGCAGGAACACTTTGTGACTCAGCATCCATTGACATAGTTCTGTGAAAAATGCATTGAAATGATGGTGATGATGATAGAAGTCACACTGGCAATGGTTGCCTTGGATAGCAGGAACACTTTGTGACTCAATCTCCGCCAACACAGCTCTGTGAAATATGCATTGAAATGATGATGGTGGCATTGGTTGCCACTGACAGCAAGACTTTATAATCAAACATCCGCTGGCCCAGCTCTTTGAGCACATTCAAAACAATTATGATGGGGAATATGATGATGATAACGATGATGAATGACAAATCAGCACAAACACATAATAGCGTAAGGCAAAACACTTGCCTCATTGCCAGAGATCAGCAGTCAAGTACCAATCATCAAACGAAGAACAGAGAATCAACCATTTCAATCTTATTAACCCTTTCAACGCCGCAGTCGCCGTTTGGCACCACATTTGCAA
>JAGGCT020003654.1:0-7500 GCA_017654935.2 Phymorhynchus buccinoides
CGTAGTCATAATCTTAGGGCGTGGTTTAGCTATTGATTAATAGAACATGAAAACAAGACACTCATGACACTCACCAAGCACCGTAGTCATAATCTTAGGGCGTGGTTTAGCTATTGATTAATAGAACATGAAAACAAGACACTCATGACACTCACCAAGCACCGTAGTCATAATCTTAGGGCGTGGTTTACCTATTGATTAATAGAACATGAAAACAAGACACTCGCCAAGCACCGTAGTTCTGAGTTTATAGGAGATGGCTTAGCTATTGAGTGATAGAAAATTTACAAGACACTCGCCAAGCACTGTAGTCATAATCTTAGGGCGTGGTTTAGCTATTGATTGATAGAAATGTTACTACAAGACACTCACCAAGCACCGTAGTCCTGGTTTTAGGGCGTGGTTTAGCAATTGATTGATATAACATTTACTACAAGATACTCATGACCCTCACCGAGCACCGTAGTCCTGAGCTTAGGGCGTGGTTTAGCTAGCTATTGATAATAATAATAATAATTGTACATTTATTTACATTTATTTACATTTATATTGAGTGATAGAACATTTACTACAAGACACTCACCAAGCACCGTAGTCCTGAGTTTAGGGCGTGGTTTAGCTATTGAGTGATATAAAATTTACTGCAAGAAAAGTCCTGAGCTCAGGGCGTGGCTTAGCTATTTATTGATAAAACATGGCTACAAGACACTCATGACACTCACCAAGCACCGTAGTTGTGAGTTTATAGGAGGTGGTTTAGCTATTGAGTGACATAAAATGTACTACAAGACGCTCACCAAGCACCGTAGTCCTGAGTTTAGGGCGTGGTTTAGCCAGCTATTGGATTGAGTGACAGAACATTTACTACAAGACACTCACCCAGCACCGTGGTCATAAGCTTAGGGCGTGGTTTGGCCAGGGAGGTGGAGCGATGCACAGGGTTGAGGGGAAGGGGCAGGGGATGCATCAGTCTGCTGGAACCGGCTCCTTTGTCTTCCTCCTCCTCCACCACAGAGCTCTGCTGCTCGTGCCTTTCCACCTGACTGTCAAACCGTCCCACGTGGCACGGCAACACCACTCCCCTGATCACAACCCCACACATCAACAAACACACTCAGGACCGGACCTGTGATACATTAGATGGAGGGGGGGGGGGTTACAAACAATTGTACAAAAAATTGTGGCGGTACCATAGCCGATGAGGTTTAACCGAGGCGTGGTTACTGCTACACCTATCTGTATTGTTAAAAAATCGGGACTTTACTGGTGTTGCACTGCCTCCGGGCATTGCCTCCAGTATTGTTCCCACCATCTTTGTATCTACAAATGTCCCATATGTGTTTGTTCCAGACCGAGAGGATGTAAAACACCATTTTTCGTTCGTTCGTTCGTTCGTTCGGGGGGTTACAAACCACGACGACACCCAGCGTCCTCCACGAATTCATCCCCAGACCCTCTTCCTCATGACCATCAACCGCTTTGCGGCCATCTCCACATCGACCCAGCACCAGAACAACTTGTCCCTAAAGGCGTTCCGCCATGAGGACGTACAACCTCCACTCAACCAACCAACCAGGGGGTTACAAACAAGGGTGGGGGTCTGGGGACTGAAGCTTTTTTTAAAAAGAAAATAAAGTGCGAAAAACACTTTAAATGGTACCGAAGAACAATTAAACAGTAATAATGACTTTTCTCTCTCTCTCTCTCTCTCTCTCTCTCTCTCTCTCTCTCTCTCTCTCTCTCTCTCTCTCTCTCTCTCTCTCTCTCTCTCTCTCTCTCTCTCTCTCTCTCTCTCTTTCCTTCTTCTTCTCTTTTTAATTTTTCCTTTTCTTATTTTTTCTTCCCTTTTTGGCGGGAGGGAGGGGGGTGGGTACGGAACCCAGGTACACCCCCACCCAACCTGGATTCGGCCCTGACACTGTTTCTTCTTCTTCGATCGCTCAGACAGTTTTCTGTCATATGAGCGCAGATGCGTCATGCTGACGTTATGCGCCAAACTAAGAAATAGTTAGGCCCTACATTCTCCATTTCAATCAATCAAATAATTTTATTGTCTTCAAAAACAGAAGAATTTTTTGGGTGCTCGACTCGCGCATAAAATACATAATAAATCACGAAAATATCCCCTTATAATTAAGGTCTATCACTCGATAGTATATATACATTGAAAAATATTTTTTTACATAACATTAAACGCACAGCCAGCCAGCCAGCCAGCCAGCCAGTCAGTCAGTCAGTCAGTCAGTCAGAATACGAATACGAATACCAACATTTTTTTAATTTTATTGAGGGAAACTGGATAAGCTGAAGCAGCGTTTTTACACCATGCCCTCAGGCAAAAGAGAAACAAACCCGAAACATAAAAGTTTTGTTTTTTTAAACGGGAAAGAAAAACAACCAAACAAACAACAATTTCAATAACTAAAGTAACAACAATGTCCCATATGGCCTTCGGCCGAGAGGACGTAAAACTTTAACTTCTAGAGATCCACAAATTATTGACGTCATATTACAATAATGTCTTAAGGGGTACGCCCCCCCCCCCCCCCCCCCTCTAAGTACTCTATATAACATCGTGCAAACACACACACAAAACCCAGACAGACACTGACCTGATGTCTTTCAGCAGAAGTCGTTTGTCCAGTCTGTCTAGAATGGCCATCAGCATATCCACCAGTCTGTCCAAGTCCCTCTCCTCGTGATACTGATGATGATGATCTATCATCATCACATCAACATCAACATAATCATCATCATCATCATCATCTTTAGCAGCAGCACAAACAGCATCATCAAATATCCTCCTCCTCCTCCTCCTCCTCATCATCATCTTTAGTTGCAGCAACAACATCATCATCATCATCATCATCTTTAGCAGCAGCAGCAGCAAACAGCATCATCAAATATCCTCCTTTCCTCCTCAAATTTGATCATCATCATCTTTAGCAGCAGCAGCAGCAAACAGCATCATCAAATATCCTCCTCCTCCTCCTCCCTCGCTCATCTTTAGCAGCAGCAGCAAACAGTATCATCAAATATCCTCCTCCTCCTCCTCCTCCTCCTCCTCCTCCTCCTCATCATCATCATCATCACTTTAACGTCTACAACATCCATCATCATCATCATCATCATCATCTTTAGCAGCAGCAGCAGCAACCAGCATCATCAAATATCCTCCTCCTCCTCCTCCCCCCCCCCCTCCTCCTCCTCATCATCATCTTTAGCAGCAGCAGCAAACAGCATCATCAAATATCCTCCTCCTCCTCCTCACTCATCATCATCATCTTTCAGCAGCAAAGCATCATCATCATCATCAGTCTCGTCGTAGTCATGGCATCATCTTTAGCAGCAGCAGCAACACCATCTCATCATCAAGTCGTCGTCGTCGTCGTCATCATCATCATGCTTAGCAGCAGCAGCAGTTCATCATCATCATCATCATCATCATCATCATCATCATCATCATCATCATTGTCATCGTTGTCATCATTGTCTCCATCGAATACACGCAGATGCCGACAGAAGCAGAGGGCCACAGACACAACACAGACACACTCACGCGTGCGCACACGCGCACACACAACACGCGCGCACACACGCGCACGCACGCACACACACACACACACACACGCATCACTCAATAACACACACACTCCACACACTCTCTCTCCCTTCCTCCTCCACACACACACACACACACACACACACACACACACACACAGCACACACACACACACACACACACACACACACACCACCTCACACACACCACCTCACACACACACACATCTTTAGCACACACACACACACACACACACATCATCACAACACACACACACACACACCACACACACACACACACACTCACACACACACACACACACACACACACACACACACACACACACACACACACACACACACACACACACTCACACACATGCACTCACCCCCACCCCACACAGCCGATCAAACTTGATAAACTCACCGTTTTTATGTGTCGGAGGACAGCATCACTTTCGTCCTTGGACAGGAGTTGCTTGGCCCTTTCCTCCACCATCATCAGGTTGTACCTCTCCTCCGTGTGGGGATTCATCATCTGGGAGCCGAAACTCCGCTCAAACACACCCTTCTTCCGAATGGAACCCAGGGCAATGGAGTCTGAAACATGTTAGCATCATATAATACAAAGGCAAGTGTGTGTGTGTGTGTGTGTGTGTGTCTGTTTGTGTGAAACACAAAACGAGCCTTATAACTCCGCCGTTTTTCGACCGAATCTCTTCAAATTTGCTATCAGCCCTAACGGGGCGATGGCAACGGCAACCGAGGCGGCCGTGTCATTTGCGCGGTTTGGCAAATGCGCGAAACGCGTATCCACCGGCCTCTCGGCGCCCGTATCTCCGGTATTTCTGGACCAATTGCCTTCGAATTTGGCAGATAGATGACCGGGGACGGTGACTATCTGTGTGCCAAACCGAAAGCGAATCGATTCAGAAACGCACGCGATATACGCCGCTTCACCTTTTCACAAATAACTCCGCCGTTTCGTAACCGAATTGCTTCAAATTTGTTGTCAGGCTTGCAGTAGCCGGGGCAACGCCTGGCAGCAAATTGAAAGAGAATCGGGAGAGAGCGTCACTCTCAGAGCAGCGCCAACAAACGGGGCCTTATAACTCCGCCTTTTCTTAACCGAATCGTTTCAAAACGTTGTACTCAGCGTTACCAGTACTTGGCGTTACCGTTACTAGGCGTTACCGTTACTAGGCGTTACCGGTACTCGGCGTTGCGCTAGTCATAATAAAACCCCCATATTTCTTGCGTTCAGCGTTATCTTGTGTTCTGTTAAGCACATTTTCCTTCAACAATTCAATGAACTTATGGCAATGAAGTCTGAATAATGTTAGCATAATGCAAATTACATTCTTTGCATCAACGTTAACTTGTATTAAGCACATTTCCTTCAACAATTCAATGAACTTATGGCAATGAAGTCTGAATAATGTTAGCATAATGCAAATTACATTCTTTGCATCAACGTTAACTTGTATTAAGCACATTTTCCTTCAACAACTGCAATGAACTTTAATGGCAATGAAGTCTGAATAATGTTAGCATAATGCAAATTACATTCTTTGCATCAACGTTAACTTGTATTAAGCACATTTTCCTTCAACAACTGCAATGAACTTTAATGGCAATGAAGTCTGAATAATGTTAGCATAATGCAAATTACATTCTTTGCATCAACGTTAACTTGTATTAAGCACATTTTCCTTCAACAACTGCAATGAACTTTAATGGCAATGAAGTCTGAATAATGTTAGCATAATGCAAATTACATTCTTTGCATCAACGTTAACTTGTATTAAGCACATTTTCCTTCAACAACTGCAATGAACTTTAATGGCAATGGAGTCTGAAAAATGTTAGCATAATACAAATTATATTTTGTGCATTAACGTTAACTTGTGCTAAGCACATTTCCTTCAACAACTGCAATGAACTTATGGCAATGGAGTCTGAGAAATGTTAACAGAAAAAAACTAATCTTTCTTGCAGTTGCGTTAAAGTTAACTGGCATGCACATTTCTTTCTATCTTGTATTGCTGTGCCGTGTTCTGGGTAAGATTAGGGGTATATATGGGGTTTCTTTTATTAATTAACGTTAACAGGTATGCACATTTGCTTCCATATTGATTGCTATGCTTCGTATAATATTAGGGGTATATGGATTTTCTGGTATTGACGTTAACTGGTGTGCACATTTCTTTCCATACTGATTGCTACGCTTCGTATAAGATTAGAGGTATATGGATTTTTGGGCATTAACGTTAACTGATGGACCTTCCCCAACGCCAGCTGTGTCCTCATATCCCTTTGGCCGAGAGAGTGGGGATGTACCCTGGGCAAGGCATCTCCACTGTAAAAAAAAAAAAATCTAGCCCAGCCCGCCAGAAGAGCATCTGCCCCCTCTGCTATCTGGTAGTCGTAGTCGGAAACGACTGACTAGCATTCATTTCTTTCCGTCTTGATTACTGTATTATGTGCAGGATGAGAAACAGGCCTGTGACTGGGGACCAGCGGCATATAATTACATGTATATTAAAACCTCGTTGAGAAGGTGTCTCTTATAGTTTCGCCATTGGAATTTAGCAGGATGTAGCGACGATTTTTGTCTCCGTGGTTACGCTCGGCCGCCATTTTTGTTCGCCCACTTCCAACTAAATTTCCATGCTGGAAGAGACACCATTAGCAACGAGGTTTTGATATTCATACGCCGGTGGTCCCCAGCCATATGAACAAACCTGGGGCTTCCTTTTGTTTTAGGAAGTTCCTAGGTTTGCTCCTCTGTACCTCTATATTTGTTTATTGTTTTAACATATTGAGGTTTACATGCCAGAATAGAAAGCACAGTGTACTACTTCTCGTAATTAACTCCCTTTTACCAAAGTTATTTATGGCACCCATTCGCCTAGCAAAGTGAAAGTAGCTGCCACAACAATGCAGACCCAAGTTCATCCTCAACGATGTTCGTTGAGGACGAACTTGGGTCTGTGTGCAACCGGGAGTCCGTGGTGAGAGGGTCCACTATACTGACTCTCTCATCATGTGATGATTCCGAAGCAAGGTGGCAGATTGCTATCGACGTCCTACTGGGTGGCAGCCGGTGGGAAGGGCGACACAGGAACTCCTCCCTCACCAGATGGGAGTTGAGGGACTTGCAAGCTGACACGATGACATGCAGCGACTTGGATCATCTCTGCTGATTTGACTTCGTCAATGATCCGCCGGCACCCAGCAGTGGGCTTTGGCTGTGCTGATTGCCCAGGGGGTGGGACTCGCAGCTACATCTTCTGGGGGAAGGGCCTTCGGCGCAGCGCCACCCACTGTTGGGAAGGGGACCCCTCTTGAAGGACCACGCCCGCCTGCAGAGACGACCCGACTTCGCCTGTATGTGTCCTGCCAGTCTGCGACGACACCAGCTTCCGGTACGGAGCAGGTCGCCCGGTGGCCCTGAAGACGGCCTTTGGGGGGAGAAGACTGCTCAGACTACACCAACGATACAAGACAAGCGGACTACAGGAGCACCTGGACAACCTTCGGCTTGTCTCACAATGCTCAAGTCTCCTACCGCCTAATAGATGCCAACACCTGCATCAAGATCAAGAACCTACACGGATGCTGACTTCAGCATCAGGACAAGATACTCTTCGATTCGGATTCCGTCCGAAATGTTCCAGTAACCGGAGGTGCACCCTCGTCTGTAAGGGGTGTGCAACGTAGTGCCGGAATCATCTACGACGACGTCTGCCACGTCAAGAACTCCTGTCCCGTCATCAACAGCACCATCATCATCGTCATCATCACCACCTCACCGAGAAGACTTGGTCTTCAAGAACACTGATATTAAGAGGCTACGCCTAATAGAACGCTAATCTCATCATCATTCTGACGGGAAGCCTCAACTTTGGGTAACTTTGTACATCACTGTACGTACAT
>JAGGCT020003655.1:0-7500 GCA_017654935.2 Phymorhynchus buccinoides
CAACCGACATATATAGAAACCACGCGTGCCACATACGGAGACACAGACGCACACACGTCACACAAACGAGATCACCAGTCACACACGCACAAAGACACACAGTCACACACAAACCGCGCACACACATAATACACACATAAGCGCGCAAAGCGCACGCACGCACGCACTCACAGCAAACATAGACTCACAGTCACACCGCACACATAGACAAGCACAGTCCACACTACTCGCGCATCGCTACTGCACCTCACAGCACACAGAGATTGAGAGAGAGTGAGAGAGGGAGGGAGATAGAGAGAGAAGAGAGAGAGAGAGGAGATGGGGGGTTGGGGGGGTGGGTGGGGGGGGGAGCAACGTATCTGTGTCCGTTTTGGGTCAATACCCACAATTTGAAAACAGTCTACCGAAGTCAGCCACATACATTACGAGAGAGTAGCGTGAGGGGCGAGAGTAATTACTGTAGTCCTCTGTCTTTCTGTCCTCTCTGTCCCGTCTCTTCCGTCCGTCTCTGTCTCTGTCTTCCTCTTCTTTCTCTGTCTCTCTCTCTCTCTGTCTGTAATGGTGTTGGTGTCTCTCTCTCTCTGTCTCTCTCTCCCCCTCCTCTCTCTCCCCAAACCAGTTATATCCTAATTGGTATCTTAATCTATGTTCTATGAAAAAATAAAGAGGGTATGCTAGCTTATTTTCTTTCCTCCTTATTAAGGAGGCAAATGGCAGAACCCACAGCCGATGACGGCTCTGTTTTTTCGACCTCTAGGGAGTCTCATCAGCTCAGCACTGGATGGAGTGTCTTAACCTACCACCGAATGAAAAATTTGTGTTTAAAAAAACGTCCTTCCTCGTCCTCTCGAATCTGGAACAGATAACATAATTATGGGACCTTTGTAGATACAAAGATGCAGTGCAGTGCAACACCAGTAAAGTCCCGATTTTATAAACAATGCAGATAGTGTGTAGGCAGTGTAAACCACGCCTCGGTTTAAACCTCATCGGCTATGGTACCAACCGGTCACCAGCCACAATCTAGAGTGTACCGGTATATAATTCGTCTTAACCTACCAAGGTGGAACTACTCTCTCCCCTCAACAAGAAAATTGTTCCACAAATGGCATGTCTCTTCCTGTATATTGTAAAAGGCTCCAAAAAAAAAAAGAAACACCAGCACTCAAGTACATTAGAAATGGTAAAAATCTTTAAGTAAAAGTGTGAACATAAGAATGTTACAAGACATTAAAAAATATGAAAAAATAAGCGAACTACGACCAGAGAGGGCCGGCAACTGAAATCAGGGGGTAGGTCTCGGCAAAGGGATGCAAATAGGTTATGAAAAATTTTCAGTTTACTTGCTGGCAGTCCGTTCCTCCCATATTCCTCCAGCCTACAAGACTAAAAAAAATTATGAGCATTTCAAATGCAATAATAGGAAAATATAAATATATATATAATATAGAGAGTAGAGAGAGAGAGAAGAGAGAGAGAGAGAGAGAGAGAGAGAGGAGAGAGAGAGAGAGAGAGAGAGAGAGAGAGAGAGAGAGAGAGATGAGACGGAGAGAGAGAGTGAGTGAGAGAGAGAGAAGAGAGATCAAGAGAATTTGAGAAGACTTTCCACACTTTTAAAAAAGAGACAAAGATAAGACAGAGAGAGAAAACATAAGATCCAGAATGATAAGAGAAGAAAATATAATCAAAGGATTTTGCAAAGTTGCACCAACAACAAAAAACACTTTCCACACTTTTAAAAAACGTTCCTTTGTCTTTATTACTATGACAAAAGATAAATAGAGAGAAAAGGAAAACATAATCATAGAAATAATAAGAAAATAAAGCATAAATAGAAATAAACCCCAATATTTCGGGGCACTGTGTGCTCCCTTCTAATGAATGAGAGGTGGTTGACGTGTAATATATATTATATATAGTTTGCGCTTTAATAAAACTTTTCTGTGTCCAATGTCTTTATTGAGTGAACCTCAGAAACAAACCAGTTAACGTTAACTTTGAGTAATGTTCGTGTTCAAAAAACAAAAAACACAACACCAAAAAAAAAAACTATATAAATTGTGATGATTTAATTTTTCTCCCAATGGGGGGGGGGAAGTGCTTAATGCAAAGACAGCTGTTTCGATCTTGAGAAGCTCTCATCAGTTGCATGATTGGCCTGCAAATTGACTGGCCAGTGTGGATGCCAACCCGAGCAAAAAAGACGTTCTACAAGAGAATGGTGTCCTCTTTGCATCAAAATCAAAAATCCACAATAAAAGCAAACCAGCACAAAGTTGAACCAGAAATAGTAAACATCTTATGAAAATCTTATGTAAAATGAACAAAATAATAATGTTCTGAAATTTTAATTTCAAAAACCTAATAGACATGACTAGGGAGGGCCAACTACTGAGATGATATCCAAATTAAGGATAAAAATAGTATGAAAACTGATTAGATCTTCTCAAGATCGAAACAGCTGTCTTTGCATAAGGCACTGTCCCTCCCCCATTGGGAGAAAAAGTAAATCAGCACAATTTATATAACTTTTGTTTCTTTTTCTTTTTGGAACACGAAACATTACTCAAAGTTTAACGTTAACTGGTTTTGTTTCTGAGGTTCACAAATAAAGACATTGGACACAGAAAAGCTTTATCAAAGCAAACTATAAATCTGCATTTCAAATGCACTAACTTTTCAGTCCTTCAGAGTAGGGGTACGGAGCTCAGCTATTCACTGAGATTTTTCTTTCATACTATATCTATATCTATGATATATATAGTATTAATTGAAAAAATCAAAACAACAACAAAACTTGGACGAGACGTTTTCGCTTTAACAGCTTTATCGATCTAACATCCTAAGGTTGCAAGAATGATTGACGTACATGAACTAAGGGGAGGTTTTAACTACTGAGTCATACTATAGGCATAGTTGCTCTAATAAAACTTTGTTTTGTGTATCCCCAATGTATCAGTTTTTGTGAACCTAAGAAAGAAACTAAATAACTTTAATTTTAACTTTAATTGATTTGTTCTGTGTTCTGAAAAGAATAATATATATTCTTGTCAGTTCTGTACCTTCAAAAAGAGGGGTTACCCCCTCGAAAGCTTGAATAAAAAATTAGAACTTACAAAGGATTTGTTGTGTTTTTTTCTTTTCAGAGATATATATATAAAGCCGAACATTCTCTTATTTTCATAACGGAAAGGCATTTTTTTTTTTTTTTTTTTTTAAATATATATATATATATATATAAACGTACAAGAATTGAAGAAGAAAAAAACAACCACACCATTAAACAACCACATGAAACCAATTGTTTTTTCTTCTTTTCAGAACACAGAACAAATCGCAAAGTTAAAATTAAAGTTATTGAGTTTTTTTCTTAGGTTCACAAACTTATACATTGGACACAAACAAAGTTTTATTAAAGCAAACTATATATATAAGAGGAAAGTTTAATGGTGTGGTTGTGTTTTTTCTTCTTCAATTCTTGTACGTTTATATATATATATATATATTTTTAAAAAGAAAAGAAAAAAAACAAGCCTTTCCGTTATGAAAATAAGAAATGTTCGGCTTTATATATATATCAATGACAGATTTCGAAGAATAGTTGTTGCCTAAAATCTATATCCTTGGAAAATAAAGTTTAAGTTTTCAAAGTGTTCAAAGTTCTCTCTCTCTCTCTCTCTCTCTCTCTCTCTCTCTCTCTCTCTCTCTCCTCTCTCTCTCTCTCTCTCTCTCTCCCTCTTCATATCTTTTCTCTATCCCGAATTGTTAGTAGAAATAATGCCTTGCCCAAAAGATATTGTGGTCTATTTATGCACAAAATATTAACGGTTTTATTCTATTAACAGTTAATTCATTCATCACAAGACCATAACCCTTAAGTCTTGGTGTGTGTCCACAAGACAAAATCGTCCCCTTCAATGCAGCAGACGACACACACACACATCCCCCTTCTCGCCATACTGATAGATGACACCAGGTGTGACATTACTGGGTTGTGCATTCTGTTGAAATCAGGTTGTTGTTACGTTTTCTTCACATTCTGTTGAAATCAAATTTGTTGTTACGTTTTTTCTCACATTCTGTTGAAATCAGGTTTGTTGTTACGTTTTCTTCACATTCTGTTGAAATCAGGTTTGTTGTTACGTTTTCTTCACATTCTGTTGAAATCAAGGTTGTTGTTTACGTTTTCTTTGCATTCTGTTGAAATCAGGTTGTTGTTACGTTTTCTTCACATTCTGTTGACATCAGGTTGTTGCTACGTTTTCTTCACATTCTGTTGAAATCAGGTTTGTTGTTACGTTTTCTTCACATTCTGTTGAAATCAGGTTGTTGTTACGTTTTCTTTGCATTCTGTTGAAATCAGGTTGTTGCTACGTTTTCTTCACATTCTGTTGACATCAGGTTTGTTGTTACGTGTTCTTCACATTCTGTTGACATCAGGTTTGTTGTTACGTTTTCTTCACATTCTGTTGACATCAGGTTTGTTGTTACGTTTTCTTCACATTCTGTTGACATCAGGTTTGTTGTTACGTTTTCTTCACATTCTGTTGAAATCAGGTTTGTTAACATTCTGTTTATACCAAGTTCGTTGTCACGTTTTCTTAACATTTTGTTGAAATCAGATTTTTCGTTATGATTCCTTGATGTTCTGTTGAAATCAAATTTGTCGTTAGGTTTTCTAATATACTGTTGAAATCAAGTTTGTTATTATGTTTCTTTAACGTTTTGCTGTAGTAATATTCATCGTTAACATTGTTAATCGCAACAAGGTTTGTTTTTATAAAAGAAATGATTGTAATATTTGTTGCTTGTAAGGATACCAGGTTTGTTTTCCTGAACTTAGTATAGCTGAACTACTGTCTAGGCTTGTGGTTGTGTTTGTGCTAGATGCTTAGGCAAAGGTTGGATTGATCGATATCTTACATTCAACCCCTTCCACTTCTTCTTCTTCTTCTTCTTCTTCTTCTTCTTCTTCTCGTCGTCGTCGTCGTTGTCGTCTTCTTCTCTTCTCGTCTGTCGTCGTCGTCATCATCATTTCTTCTTCTTCTTCTTCTTCTTTTTTTTTTTTTTGGAGTACCCAATAAAAGAAAGATAGTTACTTCGAAGTCATTCCGTCCATATTAATTATCTGACTGCCAAAGATGCTGCATCTGTTTTTGCCTTTGTCCATCTGTCTGTATGTCTGTATGTATGTATGTCATATGTCTGTCTGTCTGTCTGTCTGTCTGTCTGTCTGCTGTCTGGTTTCATACCATTTCTGACATTTGTTATAAATCAGGAATATTTCATATTAGTAATGTTTGGTGTGTCTTTTATATGCAGAGCAAGAAAACAGCGAAACTCTGTTGCCTCTTTGGTGGATATATGCACTGTGGCAGTGATTTCTGTAAATTGCTGGTGGTGATGATGACGATGATGATGAAGATGATGATGATGATGATGATGATGAAGATGATGATGATGATGATGATGATGATGAGGAGGAGGAGGACGACGATGTCGATGATGTATTTGTGACGAGGTAATGGGTTAAAAGGCTAAGTCTCTAGGGAAGACTTTTAGTGTGTTTAAATTTTCAAGTAGAAAATTTGCCTTTAGCCCACTTCTCTAGGGTATGGGAGATGAGCAACTTTCCCGGCCCCTTTTCATCTAATAAATTTATATTTTTGTGCCCGGGTTCTGGCTCGTATGATTGTAAGAAATACAAGTGGTTGATTTGCTCTTAATGTCAGACAGAGAGAAGTATGGTTTTACATGAAATTACAAGACTCCCACTCTCATCAGTCTGACCAAAGGGTTCAGGAATATTTGACACTTGTATTTTATTTACTCACAAAATCTGCATAAGATTATGCAACAATAATAATAAAGCAGCTCAATGGCGCCAAAACAAAATGTGAATGAAAAAACAATGGAATCCGAAAGGATTTACAAGACTTTTGTCTTTCTAGAAGGTTAGCCCCAAACAGGAAGGGTCACTTAGTGTCCTGGTTTCCAGTTAGTGATCTTTGGCACTGTCGTGGGGACTTAACTCATGGCTGTGCTGAAGTTCCTCCGTAGGGATCGGCGAGTGCTGGGTTGGCTGGGCTTGCTCGTCAGGTGAGAGTAGCTCCCAGTCGTTCCGGTTATGGCTTCGCGGGATGGCACGGTTCAGGCGTGGTCTCCTCGCGGATTCTGGGTGCGGGTCGTCTTGGCGGCGTTCCCGTCTTGGTGCTTGTGAGTCAGGGGTAATCTTCCTGCCCACGATGCCCTGCTGATAATCACAGGAGAAGGTGGATGTAGTTCTCTATGGCTTAGAGACAAGGGGCTTCAGTCGGCAGGGAATTAGTGAATCCCAACTGGCTTGAAGGCTTCCCTTGTACAATAGCACTAGTTAATACATAATCTGAATTTCAGTTAACAAACTGAGATCAGTAAAACATAAAAGGTGATCAAGCCAACATCACTCTCCATCCAACACCTGGAAAGGAATGGTATCATCATAAAGTGCAAGATTGCGGCCCACAGGTTTCCTACTAAAAATAGACAAAAGGGTTAGTAGGCATAAAATCCGGGTCTTGTACCAAAAGAGTTAAAGTCAAAAACACACACACACAAATAATCAGTGCACATAAATAGAACAGAATGTTTACCACTTCTTTTCAATAACATATCTATCTACTCCTTATTCATCATTGAACATAGGATCTAGATCAAAAAATATGATCAAACAAACAACAAGTCTCAATCACCAGCCATCAATAATACTCACTAGTTGGGCTATTATGACTGGCTGGGAGAGAGGTTGAGTCTGCAATGTTGCTCCAGCTAGGTTTCAGCGTCTTGTGTGAAAGCATGTGTAGGCTAACTTTTTCTCACTACTCAAATTATAGCCTTCACTTTCAAACAATGAAAGCCTGTGATTGGTTTATAGCAGTCGTCACGTCACAAGATGACGTTATAATATTATGCATACTAGTACCGAACAATCACGCGCCAGTTACATCCTTATCACATGCCGACATTCCTATCCTTCTCGTGATTAGAAAGGAAGTTGTCTTCAAAGGGCGCCGACTGTGGATGTCACTTTCTCGTGATGGGGAGGTAGATCGGGCTTCAAAGAGACAAATGCCTTAATCGGCGTCTGTTTGAAGCCGCCTGGCAATTAAAGTGGCGTCCCGAGAAAAGAAAGGGGGGGGGGGGGGTGTAGATAAGAAACAAAGAAAGCGGGTCGTGCGGGACACTTACGTCACAGATGATGACGGTGATGATGAATGATGATGATGATGATGATGATGATGACGACGACAATGATGATGATGATGATGATGACGATGACGACGATGATGACGATGATTATGATGATATGATGATGATGATGAATGATGATGATTAACGATGATGATGATGATGATGATTTCGATAAATGAAGATGATGATGATGATGGTAATATGATGATGACCATGAAGATTGGAGGATTACAACATCAAAATGTAATATCTTACAAATGTTTACAGGCC
>JAGGCT020003655.1:10000-12705 GCA_017654935.2 Phymorhynchus buccinoides
CACACACACACACACACACACACACACACACACCACACACACACACACACACATGGTTTTGATATCTTCACCGAAGGATCAGTTGTTCACAAGGACGAAGATTCGATGTAGTCTTTATGCCATTCGTGTGTATTGAACAACAGGAGAGAGAATTAAACGTGTCGTCCAAATATATTTTTGGTACTCAACTCAACTCAACTCAACTAAAACTATTTTATTAAGTTTGTTTTCACACTTATAATATGGATGGTGTTTCCAGGCAAAGGTAAAGTGCTAAGTTTGAAACAATCCTTTCAACTTTTGAGTTAATACTTTTAGTACAATGATATTCATAGATTCATTTAATTTTTATTGGAATGATCGTTGGCTAAGTGATGGATTGATTTGAGAGCAGAGGACTGGAGAGGGAACAAACAAAGACCAGAGAGAGAATTTGAGAAAAAAGATTATGTTGTTGTGTTGTGGTGTGTTGTGTGTGTGTGTGAGAGAGAGAGAGAGAGAGATAGAGAGAGAGAGAGAGAAGAGAGAGAGAAAGAGAGAGAGAGAGAGACTGGAGAGAAGAGAGAGAGAGAGAGAGAACGAACGAACGAAATGTTATTTATGCAGGGTAATGAGATAAGTATGCATACGTTTTTAACACCCAGCCCTGTGGCAAATGAGAGAGAGAGCGAGTCCTTAGCTGTGTTTTGTGTTGTTGTTTTTTGTTTTATACTATTTCATTTTATTTTATTTTTCTTTAGTTATATCATACATTTCAGAATCGTTTATTATATGTTTGTCCATGTCCAAGACCTCATTTCATTTCAGTTTTTTTAGGACATGACATTTCATTTCATTTCACTGTTCTACTCATTACATTTCATTTCACTGTTCTACTCATTTCATTTCATTTCACTGTTCTACTGATTACATTTCATTTCACTGTTCTACTCATTTCATTTCATTTCACTGTTCTACTCATTTCATTTCATTTCACTGTTCTACTCATTTCATTTCATTTCACTGTTCTACTGATTACATTTCATTTCACTGTTCTACTCCTTTCATTTCATTTCACTGTTCTACTCATTACATTTCATTTCACTGTTCTACTTCATTACATTTCATTTCACTGTTCTACTCATTTCATTTCATTTCACTGTTCTACTCATTTCATTTCATTTCACTGTTCTACTCATTTCATTTCATTTCACTGTTCTACTCATTACATTTCATTTCACTGTTCTACTCATTTCATTTCATTTCACTGTTCTACTCATTTCATTTCATATTCACTGTTCTACTCAGGACATTTCATTTCAGTTCTGGTTCATTCCTTAGAAGTCCCCCCGTAGGGATACCGGGGGGGGGGTATTTCGCAAAAATAGTTCCCACACCTTCTGGAAGTTCTCTGTGCTTGTAACTTCCTCTAATCTATCACTCTCTTTGACTCTGACTTCTTTTCCCTTTGCTTACTGTCATCTGCTATCTTTCTGTTCTCGTCCTATCCTCCTTCTCCTCTCACTGCCTTTTTTCTATAAATTCTTACAAAGATTTCTTCAGCCGGAAGTCGGACCATGTCGGGCCTAACTATTTCTTAGTTAGGCTCATAACGATAAAAAATAACGGCAAGGCATACGCATGCTACGCTCATTATGACAGGACACACTGTCCCTGAGCGAACGAAGAGGAAGAAGAAGAAGATTCCTTAGAAGGATAGTAAATAGCTGGAAACGAAATATTTATCTTACTGGTGAAAGAATTTGGAAGATTTTGTTTTTGCTGTTGGAAACATACATATGTCATGATCACGTCCATAGCGTATGGAAAATGTCGATATAAATCTGTTTGAGGACATGACTTCTTGTTGGTCTATTTACCAGTATGAACCATATCCATTTGTTTCGTAAAGGAAATGTCTAAAAGGTATTTTGCTTCAGTCATGTGTGATAACCACGGAAAGCCAAAAGCGGTCACACTCCATTTTCTATGAAACACTCATAAATACACAAAGACCTTGAGTTTTGTGGTCGGTCAAAGACATGTATTCTTCATGACTCCCTTCTTCCAATGAAACAGAATTAATATATGTCTGAATTGTGGGTCACCAAACAAAATAGATGTCTGCTATTTGTTTTGTTTTTTTAGAAGAAATGCGTTGAAATGTTCGATTTATCATTATAGAAGACTGAATATGCGAAAACATTATTTATCACTTTATATTCTTATTTGAGATATGCAGCAACCATTACTTTTCATTTCGGGTTATTTTCATTATAGAAAAGCTACGTTAAAATATATTTAGATTATTCCAATATTTTTCTTTTAGACGAAATATGTAAAACTATTCTTGTGCAATGCTCTGAGAGGAATGTTTATTTGTTTGTTAATATTTATTATGCTCGTATATATCGGAAGACTAGTGTGATGATCTCTGTGAATACAGTGAGCATATGTCCACAGCATGATCGACTGCTTTTGTTGCGAGCATTTGCACAATGTAACGTCAATGTTATTTGATGATAGAAAATATCTCTTTTCTAAAAATAAAAATAAAGAAGAGGAAGAAGAAGAAAACAAGAAAAGAAATGCTTATAATACTAAAAGGACATATATAAATAATAATAATAATAAAATAATAATAATAAAATAAATACATAAAATTAATAATGATATGATGATCATTTATATAGCGCCTATCCTCCCGTGGGGGCTCTAGGCGCTTG
>JAGGCT020003656.1:0-12704 GCA_017654935.2 Phymorhynchus buccinoides
CCAGAAGACAGCCCACCCTTACAACCTTGACTGAATCACACTTGAAACAATACTTATGAAACACCTATGTTGAAGCACTAACAACAAATCTATCTTTTCCCCACTCTTCCCCCTCTCAAAGACCCCCCTTATCTCCCCCCCCCTTCCCCCATCTCCCTTTTCCCCCTCATTTCCCTTTTTGTTTTCACAAACCTACTTCCTCCCCCCCATCCCCTCTTCAGACCCATCACGTCGCGCTCAACAACCCTCCACGCTGAGTCTTTCCTTCCCCTCCCTCTTCCCCTCTTTCTTCCTTTTCCTTCATTAGGGCTGAATTCTCCCTTCCTCCCTCTCTCCCCACGCTCGCCCTCTACCCCCCTCTCCCCTCTCTCCCCCTCTTTAGTAGACCCACTCGCCTGCGGGCAACTTTTCATCCTCCATCTTCCTCACCACTACTCTTTCACCTCGGTGTTTTTCCCCTCACGAACCGGGCAACCTCTCCCCCTCTTCCCCCTCTCGCCCCCAATAGTAATGGCTTCTCAACTAAGCCAACTGTCTGTGCAAATTCCGTATTGCGCACAACTGCATTGCAGTAGATCACATAAAAGTACGAACACGCAGTTCACTTATTATACTTTGTTTATAAAATATAGGGGCATAACCCACATTGTGTTCCCGCCTTCCCCCAACGTCTAAAGCTCGAGTAATATCAGCCAACCATACAATGTCCAGCCCAACGGCAATTAAAAAATTTGATCCAACAAGGCAGAACACGGAGAAGCGGATGTCCCTGCCATTTTATAAGGAAGAGTGATCCAGATCCAAAAATCATTAGTGGTTATATTTAATGAAAATTTGAGAGTCTGACAAAAAGAATTGTTTTTAATTGTGTCATCGCAATGAGGTGGAGTTGGTGCCGGCTTACCTATTCCCACAGCAACTCCACTGCAAACAAGGAGTTTATAAGAACCATAAAGTGTAGATAATTAATCCCACTTCCTTTTTCTATCCCTCACTCGATTTCATATTTCCTTCAGTTTGTGCAACCTCACACTAACATACTCCACCTAACTTTGACCAACCCTCGCACTCACAGACCCCCCACGCTATCAAACCAAACCGCTCAACCTAAGGGGTGCAGGCTCACTCTGCGGTGATTCATTGATTGACGCCCTCCACAAGTAGACTTATACTACCATTCTATGTAAAGAAAAAATGCAAAAAACATCAAAGGAGACATTAAGTAGGAGATGTGAAATGTAAAAAATTAATAATAAAAGAAAAAAAAAATTATATATCTCTACAATAGTATGGTGCAGAAGAAAAGATCGAATGCCCTCTGCCAGCTATGGCTCTATGTGTCAGTCTTTTTTGGGTTTAATCGTATCTATCAGGGTGTCAGGAGTTGTGAGGGACTATATAACTATCATTGACAATCTTCTCTTGTGAACCTATTTACCACTTTCCTTCCTCCCCTCCCGTTTCTTTTTCTAGTCTTTTCGGCTTTTTTTTCTTTTTTTTTTTTTTTTTTTTTTTTTTTATTTTTTATTTTTTTTTTTTGTTTTTATTTTAATTTATTTTTTTTTTTTTCTTTTTTTTTTTTTTGTTTTTTTTTTTTTTTTTTTTTTTTATTTTTTTTTTTTTTTTTTTTTTTTTTTTTTTTTTTTTTTGTTTAAATTATTTTAAGTATTTTTTTTTTTTTTTTTTTTTTTTTTTTTTTTTTTTTTTTTTTTTTTTTTTTTTTGTTTTTTTCTCTATTCACAGAGCACACTGATGCACCAACCCTACATGAGCAAGCGCTCCAGGCATCGGCACTAGTAAGTCATAAGGCATAGTCATAAGTTTCTTTATTGTCCATCATGTGGGCATTGTACAACGCACATGGAAAACTTGTCTTTTTCCCTTATCCCGCGCCGTGTAAAATAAAAATAACTAAATAAAAGTATGAAACTAAATTTAAACATTAACTAAATGTAACTTTCACTCCCATCCACTCTCACAATCCTCACACCACACCACAGCAACAAATTAGGTTCAGACTTTGGGTTTCCTCTTTTATTAAGGTCCATTCTATCGGCTTCAAAAAAAGTGTGGATATAAACTTTTATCTTTAGCATGTGCACTTAGGTGTGGCTCTAGATTCTACCTATTTCTCAGGGTCTGCGGTATGCTTCTATGTGTTTAGCCCGTTCCTTTTTCTTTTTTTCTTTCCTTTACCTCACCCCTTTTTTCCCCTTTCTGCGTTCCTTTTCTCCTCCCCCCCCCCCGCCCATCCAACTTTTATTTATTCACGGTGTCCAACGTGTAGCTACGCTCTTCCCCCGCTCTCCTTAATCTGTTGGTGTGTGTTGTGACTAAGTCTAAGGAGTAAGGACATTTTTCATGATTCAAGAGCCTTAAAGTGGTTGTTATTTTGATACAAAAATGTCTGGGTTTTTGTGTGACCTAGTGCTTGGTGTACTGACACATTCATACTGTGTGAAGCTGTTTGTATGTGTGGGAGAGAGAGTGTGATGTGCGTGTGTGTGTGCGAGTGCGTGAGAGAGCGTGCGTGTGAGAGTGTGTGTGTGTGTGTTGGTGTGTGTGTGTGTGTGTGGTATGTGTGTGTTGTGTGTGTGTGGTGTGTGTGTGTGTGTGTACTACTTCATGAAGACGCTAGTCCTCTTCAAGTTCAAGGTCACTATGACCTACCCTGATAAGTAAGATGTCCAAGTTCTTCCCCACTCACTACCTCGGACCCAATTTGATCCCATGTTTTGGGTTATTCCTGTTTTTAAAGGAGACTTTAGAAAAACGAGAACATTCTCCTGTTCAAGTCCTACAAAAAGCATTGATTTTACAGATCAACGCATTCTTTCTGTCAGAGTACCATACTTTAATCACAGCCAAAACGCTTGAAAATGTGTGTGGTTATCAGAGAACGGTGGCTTACAGTCATGTAAACCGACCACTCAGTTGCTGTTTTACAAACGTAAGGACTTTATTTATTGATTTTTTATTTTTTTATGGCTGTCCCTTTGTGTATGTGTGTTGTGTGTGTGGTGTTGGCTGTGTGTGTGTGTGTGCTCCCACGCTGCTCGTTCCGAGTCCTAATTCGCTGCTACACCCGGGTTTTGTTCAAGTCGCAGAAAACGAGACCAGCATGTCCAAGTGTTGGAGCGAATCTATGTTAAGCCGTCAGGAGTGCAACCAACCGAGATGAGACACTGGGTGTGTGCTGATAATTTGTCATTATTCATGTGTTGTGTCTTCATATATGGATAACTTTGTTATTTTGTATTTTTTCATTTTTTTTTCTTGACATTAATTCTTCTTAGCTTTTGGCAAGATGAAAAGAAGCGTGTTTAAATATGCTTATTCTTTTCCAACAATAAAAAAGATTCGTTCGTTCGTTCGTTTCATCTCCCCGCTCTCACTGATCCTCACTGACTCTGACCCGAACGCACTCAAGGCCACTCTCGCTGGATTGGAAACCGAAACTGAGGTCACCATCCTCTCTCTCTCATGCATCTCCACAGAATCTTAGACTTTTTTTCTCCTCTTTGATTCTCTCTCTGAGGCTCACTCTCTAAATGACTAGATGACTCTCTTGATGCTATGGAGTTCCGTATCGGTCTAGACTGCTTGGCTTTAGGGTATTCTATGCTTCCTTTCATAAATATCCCGGCGTTAACCTGGCCAGCGAACATCGCATGAAAACCTGCAACAATGATTTGAAATTAGAGCAACACTCTCAAAACGCATCCGTTAAGCGCGATGATGATCGACTGTGTGATGATGATGTTCCCATTGAGCCCACACCAATCATGATGGGTAGGAGTCGGTCCAAGACCCGAAACGTCCCATCGTGTTTTCCCTGGGATTCGAACTGGTAAGACATCTTAAGAAATATTCCAAGACGCTAACCATTTATTTGATTGATGTGACGTGGGGGGTCATATAAATAAGGATGACATCGACTCTCTGAGTCTTCCTGATGATATTCTCTAATCATAAAGTCTCTGTCTCTCAACGGTTAACGAAGTCCATCTTACGCTCTACACTAGTGGGAAGTCAGTGCGCCTATGACCCACCACTCTCTGCGACAGCTATTCACTCTCTGCTGTATCTCTGTGACAGTTAACACACACACACACACCACACACGACAAACACACACACACACAGACACTACACACTTTCACACACACACACACACACCACATTTGTGTAATACGGTGGATAAATGTTTGTATATAATTAGTTAGCAGCTTACGCCCAGATTGCTACGTCTTGTGCTCGCTTCGCATCGTGGCATATGTAGACCGGCACTTGTTTAAACCTAATAACAGATGCCATTATGCTACTCATAAATGTCATTACCGTCTAGCATAGATCTACGGAGCAGTAAAAACAAGATACTCTCACTGTGCTATTGGCAAAAAAGTGAGCGTGCCAACCCGCATTATTTTGGTGTCGGATGATGCGCTATTATGGTTATAGTGGTCTAACGCTTCAACGGTTTTGAAATTATGAGCTTTTGTTTTCGCCACCCCCTTCAGCTCTCACTAGTTGAGTATGGGCATGTTTGCCGTCTGCCAAAAGATAATTGCTGCATTTTAACTATTGATGCTGATCACGAATAGAAATGTTCATTGCGAATCAAATGCCAAGATGATGACTCTCTGACACTTTGTTTTTTTTAGGAGCAATCTCTAGCTGCATTAACGGGACTTGGCGCACAGACACTACAAGCGCATAGACCCTCCAGTGCTCTACCCCTTTACTGATCATCATATAGTAACAAAGCCAAATGTCTTAACCGCCAATGGATTTTGGGTGTTGTGGTGTCGTGGTGAGTGTCTGACAGAAACCGTCAAAACGGGCAGCTTCATATCGTCAAATGTTTTTTCAAGGACCGAATGGCTTTTCAATGTTTGCAAATGCAGCCCTAACGGGCCGATGGTGACGGCAACTTAGGCGTATATATGGTTTGCGGGGTAAAAACGCAAATGCGTCGAAACTACATCCAACCGGACTCAAAGGCGCCCGTATCTCCGGCGTTTCTCGGCCGATTGCCTGCCAATTTGGCAGGTACATGACCGGGGAAGGTGAAGATCGGTGTGCCAAACCAAAAGCGAATCAGTTCAGAAACACGCGCGCTATACGCCGCTTCACCATTTCACGAATAACTCCCCGCCGTTTCTTAACCGAATCGCCTCAAATTTACTGTCAGCCTTACTATGGCCCCGGGCAAATCCTGGCAGCAAATTGAAGATAATCGGTGAGCGCGTCACTCTCAAAGCAGCGCCAACGGGAAACGGGGGCCTTATAACTCCGCCGTTTTTTAACCGAATTGCTTCAAATTTGCTGTGCTCAGCGTTGCCAGTACTTGGCCTTACCGTTACTAGGCGTTACCAGTACGGTGCATTGCCAGTACTAGGCGTTGCGCTAGTAACATCATAAATATTTGTGTAATTTGGTCTAAATATGTATGTTATATAATGTAGCTAGCAGCTACGCCCAGCCCTTGCGGCGCCTTGTGCTCGCTTCGCTTCGTTGCAGCTTTTCACCGGCACAGTTCTTTAGAATAGTAGTTGCCAGAATAGCACTTACAAATGTTTTCCCACTATAGTCCCATTTTACGGAGCCCCCCCCCCCTCGCTCTCACTCTCACTGCGCTATTGGCCCTTCCAAATGTCTTATGTGTAATTTGGTCTAAATATGTATATTATGTAATGTGACTAGCAGCTACGCCCCGCACTTGATACGCCTTGTGCTCGCTTCGCTTCGTGGCAGATTTTCCCCGGCACAGGTCTTTAGAATAGCAGTTGCCAGAATAGCACTTGTCTCCCACTGTAGTCCATGCGTACGGAACCCCCTCGGCGTTTACTCTCACTGCGTTATTGGCCCTTCCAAATGTCTTCCACAGCATCCCCCTGTTAATGCTGATCACGAATATATATGATTATAGTGGGTCTAACGCCAATGGTTTTGAAATTATGGGCACTTTTGTCCAGACAGACCGTCGTCATGTAACAGCTTCAATGTCAAATGTAAAGGCCAAGGTCAAGTGGCTTTTAAATGTCTCCAGCTGCATTTCTTATATCATGGTGATCAGGAGTATATGTGGGTTTGTGGGTGTAAACCCAATGGGGTCCAAACTACAGCCACCGGTAAAAAAAAAGGTAAAGGTCATTAGGATAATCAATACTTTGCAACCACACATGACCATGAGGCAGTCTACCAACCTGCCAACTTTGAAGCATGTAGCTGAACAAATGTGACATATCAAATCAAATCAAATCAAATCAAATCATCTTTATTATTTCATAACTGAGAAATTGCAGCCAGGTGCACATAAGAAAAACAACAACAATAAACACATTTATCAACAAAAACAAAAACAATAAACACATTTATCAACAATTAAAGAAAATAAACTAATAACTAATAACACTGCAATATTGTAGTTAACAAACTGGACGAATACGAATACAAATTCAATCCCAAGGAGATGGACAGGCTGCTCAGCAAAACAATCACTCGATGCAGTGCATTAAGAGTTCAACAGATGAATTGATCTTGGTAAGAAAGTTTTCTGTGCTCTTATTTTCAGTTTTAGAGTTCTGTATCGACGGCCCGATGGTAATACTTCATAGTATTTTGCCAGAACATGACTGTTATCACTAAGAATTTTCCTGGCTTTCTTGACTACTTGTCTGTCATACAACTCTTGCATACCACTCTGCCTTGCACCCACAACATTACTGCACACATTCACCATATCACTCAACACGCGCTTACTTTTTACACTCAAGCTTCCATGCCAACAGATAAATGACACAGTAAGAACAGATTCAATGCAACATCGGTAGTAGGTTTGAAGAATATCTGAACAGACACCAATATTCCTTAGCCTCTGTAAACAAAAGATCCTGGACTGATTCTTCTTATGTATATGCTCAATGTGTTTATCAAAAGTAAGTTTCTTGTCTAAAACTGTGCCTAGGTGTTTGTACTCATCAATTCTTTCAACCGTTTCACCATCAATTTCCAAATGTGGCACTGGCACTGGGTTTCTACGAAAATCTACAAGCAGTTCTTTTGTATGGCCAAAACACCAAGTTGACACCTCCATGGTCTATGTCTGATCTTCAGCTTGACCTTCATTGGTACCAAATATTCCAAATCATCATTAGTCAATCCACCCCTGTCCAAAGTTTGAACATTGTATGTCCAACAATATGAAATATATGGCCTCAAGAATAATTTTGGGTTTCAAGGTCAAACTTCAAGGTCAAGGTCAGCACATTATATATTTTTCCATTGGACCATTCCTGCACTGTGATACACCACCACACAGCAATTTGAAGCCATTCTGTCCACTGGTTGATGAGATACAGCTCAGACATGAAATACATAGCCCAAAGAAGGGAATTTCAGTTTTGTGAGTCTTCCTTGGCGGCGGTGTGCACTGGTGGTTCCAAATTCAGGATTTGAATAGGTTGTGACATGTGATCAAGAATATATATGGTTATAGGGGTCTATGGGCTACGGTTTGGGCACAATCGCCTGGACAGCCAAACACATACACACAGACAGACAGACGGACACACATTTTAGCCGATTATAGTAGTCATTGACCTTGACCCTGACCTTGTTTGGCACTCAATATCCATCCTTGCCATAAACCACTGCATCTATGTACCAAGTTTGAATTTTGTAAGTCCACAGATGCCAAAGACATGGACACATGAAGAAATTTCGGTTTTCAATGTCAAACTCCAAGGTCAAGGTCACCACACTTATATTTTTTATGGAATCATCCCTACATTGTGATACACTACCACACACAATTGGAAGCGACTCTGTCCCATGGTTCACGAAATAAAGCTGGAACACAAAATATATAGCGCAAAGAGGGAAAGTTTGCTTTTCATGGTCAAACTTCAAGGGCAATGTTAGCATGCCAATAATTCATGCTTGAATGTCGTCTACTCTAGGCGATACATCACCTTGCAAAATTTAAAGTGATTCTGTGAAACGCTTCGCAAGATATCCTTGCTAAACATCAATTATTTTACCCTTATCACATTCAAGGTCTACCAGTGTCCTTGACCTTCACCTTGACCTATATAATAAAACTAATTCCCTGTAACTCATGTACCACATAACAGAATCGCTTCACATTTTGTGTGGTGGTGTATCATGGTACACAGGTGGTCGCATAGAAAACTAATGTCATCTTTTGGTCGGCGCTCTTTTGCTGTCTCAGGACCAACCTCCTGGAACAAACTTCCTCTCTCCCTCCGTGGATACAACCGTCCAAAGATCCAAGGATTGCATCTCTCAACGGCCATGTCCCCACACCAATCAGGACAACACACAGGCTACCCCTCACCACCATAGCCCCCAAACACTTTGTACGTTGTTAAGATTCATGGATTTGTGTTTTGCTATACGTGGTGGATTTTTATGCGGTGACAGTCCTCGATAAATCAAGCACGGGACTATCCCTTCTACGTTCTATAGTAGAGATACTAACTAACTAACTGACACTGTCCAGAAGGACCCGGTCACAAATAAAAACAAGAAATCCGGAAAATCCTCGTTCCACAGACCATCTCGAGACGGTCTTACTAAAAACAATTTATACTTTTGTAATATTTTTACCAACCGCGATCGTAGAGAGCGGATTGGTAATGTTTTCACTCGTGGATGAGGCGGACAATGTATGTATGATATCCTCTCTAGCGTTTGAACGGATGGAATTAGGATGCTCACAGGCTTTGCATGCGGGTAGGTAATGGAGAGATCTAGGCCAAGTTCGATAATGAAGGTCATGGGTCACAGGTCAAGGTCACTGGATCCGGAAAACGCTGCCGCGCGAGTTGGTCTGATTTAGCGTCTTACACGCTCTAGTTATCTTTATTTATGTGCCATTTAATCAGGATTCCCAGTAGCTGATGACGTTTTCTCCACAAATCCTTTAGCGACAGTATGCTAGTCAGTTTACTTGGAAAGTTATATACAAAAGTTATATATTATTAAGTTTCGTGTAAAGTTTCATGCTAACGTTCTAATAAATCAGTTTACGTGAACATCAATGAATACGTAAATAGATGGGAACACATTTTGAGCTAAACTTAAAGAAATTGATAATTGAGATAATAACACACACAAATATTTACAGTTGTTTTTAATGTCAGCACTTATCGCCGTTTTGCCTACGGGTTTATGATGGACCCATACGCCAAATAGTGATAAGAACTGTTAGCCATCAGAGGCTATAAGCTATGCAAAGAACGTTAAGCAGTTTGTGATGTAATGTCATGGCGGCGAATCTCTAATGATTATCCATATTTTATTTTCAATATATTTTCTAGCAACTAAAATTCGTTTATTATAAAACAACCAGTTCAGTAAGCATTTCTAGATTTTTACAATGGACTTTGTAGAAAGAACAAAATTTTAAGCATTAAATACTTCTGTCCAGAACACATTTCACATTTTTACAGATCAAAGAAATTCTGGTCCATACTTTTCAATATCATCAAGAGACAGAAAATTAAATAGTGTTACTTTTTTCCATTTATGCTCTGTTTTCTGGAATGTTCTTATCCAATTCACTTTTAAAGCGGTAGCAAACACTTTTAGGTCTGGGAGTCCCAGACCACCGTTCTCAATGCTGTTACGTACGGGTTTTCTGCTTATCTTGTCTTGTTGTTTTGTTCCAAATAAATCTGTAACACCAACTTTGCAGGGTTTGAAAAAAGATGTCTGGAGGATTCGGGAATAGAATCCACAGGTGGATGAGTTTTGATCAAATGAGAGACCCTACCCAGCAAAGCTACCCTACCCAAAGGAGTTATTTGTCTTCTAACCCATGCTTTGTTTGTCTCATTTTGAACAGCTAGTTGAACTGGTGATTTTAATGTCAACTTTGGTGGAGGGGAGTTAATTAGAAAAGAGAGTATTTACCCTTTGTTCAATGTCGCGATCCCAGTTCTTGGCCTCACTATTTCATTCTTTGTCTGAATAGTTTAAGTTTGTCATGTTTTGTAAATTGTTAGTGAACGAGATTCCCAAAATATTAAATTTGGGAGGATTCCACTCCATGTAAAGATGCTCCGTATGGCGACATTGTGGAATTTGGGGCTGCTAAATGCTTCCCAGAGCGGCACTCGTTGTCTCAGTATTAAGTATGTACACCTGACACACAACTAAATTGTGCATCCCGAAATGATTTGCACCAGTCAAGGAATGTAAGTGTTATCACCCAAAGGACACAAGGAGGACCGTATCGTCAGATGTATAGGGAGAGTTTATGTTCAGGGCGGGGCATGTACAGGGCGTATGCCTCAAAGGACATATCTGCCGCTCGGCGCGTGCCATTGTTTGCTAAGATTTCTATACATAGGACATACCCCTCCCTGAAATCCAAATGCTTTTGAACAGATTTAAGTAAAAAAAGTCCCAGCTAACAGAATCCGAAAATCTTTCTATATCAATATTCAACAAAAGCCCAAGTAAATCGTTTTCTTCAATATAAGCAATTATGTCGTTATAGTCTGAATAACGAAATTGAACAAAGGGGTCATATCCTTTAATGCAATACTAGCCTCCTCAAAAGTAATTTCGCCTTCTAAGCTGTATGTAACGTCGTGATCAAAGTGAGGTATGTCTCTTACTAAAATCCCCTATGTCACAGTTGATTCCGATGCCAATCATCTAGCAATGTGTGGATCAGAGCCAAAGGGAGGCAAACAATATCACTTTGATTGTCTCCAATATATCTGTTCATGATGAATCCTGTCTGATCTTCGTTAATAAGCATCGGCAACACATTATTTAAGTGATTAGCTATGCACGATGACCGAATTTTATATACGAACATTTAACAAGGTTTTTTTATGTAATCTCTAGATGTATCCCCTCTTGGTATGCATGTTATAATTGCTTGTTTTTGAACAGATGAAAGCTCCCCCTTTTTAAAACCACAATTCAACGCCCTGACAACAAATCCTCCTATCTTGTCCCGACTGTGAATCCGTCTGTTCCAGGACTCTTGTTATTCTTCATATCCTTTAATGCAGTACTAGCCTCCTCGAAAGTAATTTCACCTTCTAAGCTGTAATTCCTCGTCGTGATCTAAGTGAGGTATGTTTCTTACTAAATCATCTATTTCACATTCATCCACTTCTAACATCTTATAAAGATGTTCGTAAATTCCCTGCACCTCTTTTAGAATAGATCTTTGATTATATAAGGCGTTATTATATTTGTCGATTAATCTGACCATGTTTTTACTATTATAGTGCCGCTTTTCTAAATAACAAAAGTAACTGTTTACCTTTTTCCCTTCGATTATCCACCTAGCTCTTGATCTTATGAGTACGCCTTCTATTCCCTTTTCTCGTACGGCTTTCAACCTGTCTTTCTTAGATTCTATGATCTGGATGTCCTCTTCACTTTTATTATCTTTTCGCTCAAGTTGTATCTCTTTTTGTAACATGTCTCCATCTTCATTTGTTTCCTTCTTCTTCTTCATAGTTGCGTAAGCTATAGTTTTTGTCCTAATTTTCATCAAAACAAAATCTAGAAACAAATCGTCTGGAATAATAAGTTCTAGGTCTGTGATAGGAATCGTTTCTATTGCTTCTCTCCTGAAATGCATTTTCCTTCACATATGTATTTTGTGTGTGAGCGGAGGAAAGTCAAAGAGCCAACTGAAGTACGTTAAAGACACACTGACGCACCACGATTAAGTCCCTTGGTGGGTTTTTCTTGGTAGCTGTGACCCACATACACATGTCCTCAACTTCAAATTGAGGCTGCTCTTTAAAATGATGTTTCGGTGTGAATTTGGGGGCATTTGTATGGGAGTGAGACCTGGTCAAAACAAGATTTTATTTATTTCCAGCTATAAGAGGGAAAAACACGTGAAACTCGTGATTTTGACACATGATCTGGTGTGTCTTTAAGTCTGGCTCCATGTTGAAGTCAAGGTCGAGGCAGAATCAGAACACAGGCTGGTGACAGTTTACCTGTTCGTATCATTCTGACTTTGCTTCACCTGTCCATATACTTTTTGCCTTCATAACTATAGGCCTAACGGGCCACCAAATGGCCAAACTGTTTAACTTTACATATCAAAATAAGTGTGTAGGTGTGAGTGTGTAAAATCCACAGTTTTCAAGATTCAGTGAAGTTGCCACTCACTTACGGCCGAAATTCATCTCAGCCCAAGTCACGTTTCGGTTCATAATAAAGTATTGCCTTAGGGACTGTTTTCTTTGGGCCGAAATGACTATTGCCTTGGGCCGAAATGACTATTGCCTTGGGCCGAATGACTATAGCCTTGGGCCGAAATGACTATTGCTTGGGGCCGAAATGACTATAGCCTTGGGCCGAAATGACTATTGCTTGAGGCCGAAACGACTATGTCTTGAGCCGAATTGACTATTGCTTGGGGCCGAAATGACTATTACTTGGGCCGAAGCCTTCGGCCGAAAAGACTATTACCATTACCGTGGGCCGAAATGACCAAAAATATCGTGGGGCGAAATCAAGTTGGGCCGAAATGAGTGCACACCTTCAATGGACTCGATCAAATGTATCTTGTACGGCCGACGATCAGTGCTGATGATGGACACTCTGGTTATTGTATGGGCTCCCCCTAAAACCAAGATCTACCCTTTATGTCATGGGATAAAAAGACTAGGCAGTGAAACGTTACTCTCT
>JAGGCT020003657.1:0-12702 GCA_017654935.2 Phymorhynchus buccinoides
CCCCAGCCACAAAGAACAGCATTCCATATTCTCATCTCCTCCGACTCCGCCGCCTTTGCTCAGATGACCATGACTTTGAAATCGAAGCACAGGAAATGGTGGATTTCTTCCTAAACCGGAATTATCCTCTCACAGCAATCGAGTCTGCCCTCACCCGTGTCAACAGAATTTCTAACTCTGAAGCCCTCCAAACAAAGCAGAGGACCAGAAACAGATGACAGACCCATCATCAGAATACTGTTCCACCCATCCATTAATCGTGCCCCTTCTGCTTGTGCGCAAACATCCTTAATCTCCAAACTGGTCACTTCTACAATCCCGTGAACAGGTAGCGGACATTTTCGATCAACCGCCCCTCGTAACCTACAAACGTGACACCAATCTACGTGACCTACTGGTTCGGTCTAAATTGAAACCGAGAAGCCAACATGCTCCAGGAACCTCTCCATGCCAAAACCCCAAATGCAAAGTGTGCCCATTCATCTGTACTTCAACACAGGTCCATGGACCTCTTTCGAAATTCACCTGTCAGACTGAGAACATTGTGTACGTCATTCATTTCCTCAAATGCAAACAACTGTACATTGGTGGAACTGGCCGAACCCTTGCCACCCGCTTCAAAGAACACTTAGATGACATCGTGCACCAGAGAGACAAACTTATAGCCCACCACTTCAACCAGCCTGACCACTCCACATCAGACATACGCGTCAAAGGGATGTGGCTCCTGTTCACAAAAACCACAAACAAAAGAAAGGACATGGAATCACACCTCATCAACAAACTGGGCACCAGAAAGCCTCATGGACTGAATGACAAACCTTAAGCCTCATTATATTATTCTGTGTCATTTTTCATTTTGCCGTAACATGTTCTTGAACCCATCTACCCCCCTCCTTCACCCCTTCCCAAAACTCCTCCCCGCCCCCAACCCTCCCCCTCCTTTTTGCCACCACCTACCCCCTCCCCCCCTCCCACTTCCCTGTGTGTCACCGCCTGGGTTGGGGGGGGACAGGGGTCAATAGCCACAGCTAAGTCCTTTTTTTTGAAGGAGTGACCCTTGTATACTTGGGCAGTGTGGTAGGGTTCAATAGGTTCCCCCCCCTGCCAGCTAAGCGAAGAAGGTTCCCCCCACTGCCCGAAGCCCCCTCCCCCGGTGTGGACCTCTGTATTCCTAATTAATTTACAAACTTGCTTGTAATGGAATGTCTAGTTTTCATTTCCCCCCATTTCCCTGTGTGTCCCGTCTGGGTTGGGGGGACAGGGGTCTGATAGCCACAGCTAAGCGAAGGAATTACCCCTGTATACTGGGCAGTGTGGTAGGGTTCAATAGCCACAGCTAAGCGAAGAAGGTTCCCCCCACTGCCCGAAGCCCCCTCCCCCGGCGTGGACCCCAGCATTCCCAATTAATTTACAAACTTGATTGTAATCACTAATGATCAATTTGATTCCTATCCATATCTACCGCCCAATACCCACCCACCCCCTCCTTCCCATAACCCCCTCCCCACCCCTCCCTTCCAAACACTCCAATGTATACCATTGCTTATTTTGCATTCCTCTAGTCCCAGTGTGTGGTTGTGTGTGAGAGAGGGAGAGAGAGAGTGTGTGTATGTGTTTGTGTGTGCATGTGAGAGGGGTTTGTTGCACTTGTCTTTGACCACTTGCGCAGGGGTTTTTTTTCTCCCAGAGAGTTTTTTTCCCCCTTAATCCTTTATTCCTTTAAATTTGTTTACATTTTTCATGTCTTAGACAAGTGTGTCTGACTAGGGTTTTTTTTCTCGGAGAACTTCCGTTTTTCCCCCTCACCCCTCGGTGCCAGGGTGGGGCAACCCAATTTGGGGTCAGACATGGGTTTGATGCGCTTGGCGGCGAAGCCCCCCCCGGCAAGCCCCCCCCCTCTATTTCTATTTCCATACCCCCCCCCCCCCCTTCTCTCTCTGTCCTGTTTCATTTTTCAATTGAAATGTAATGTCAACATATATTTGCAATAGAAAAACAAGTTTTTTTGCTAATACATGTGTTCACTTTAGCACGAGATTTGTTATCTTCACCAAACCTCCCCCTCCCCACCCCTTAAACACAACTGACCCTTGTTTCCAACTTCTACCATCTGTGATTGCGTACTCACTGTCCCCAACCTCTCTCACTTCAATCCCCCCCCCCCCCCCCCCCCCCCCCCCCCCCTTGGTTTTGTGTTTCACAGCCTTGCTCTTTGGTTTCAACTTTGTTGTATCATTTACACGTTGGACTGTTAGAGGGGAAGTATTGTTTTTTAATTTTGATCTTGATGGTTTTTTGCTCCTTCTGTTGCCTACGTTTTGCTCCTTTTGCTATATTTGCTGTTTAATTTTTTTTTTTTTTTTGTTTTGTTTGTCTGTGTTGATAAAGGCGCATTCGCCGAAATATCCAGTAGTTTTGTTTTGTCTCTTGTGAATAAAATAACGTCACTTTGCATTTGTCGTGTAGTTGTTTGTTTGCTGCATGTATTGCATAAGTAGAGCCTGAAAACGGTAGATCAGGCAGCTGCACGGCAGCATTTTGTGCTCTATAGTGACCTTGACCTTCGATCAATTACCTTCATCTTCGACCTTGACCTTTTTTTCCCTTCTTTTTTTTCTTTTTTTTTTTCTCTTCGACCTTGACCTAGATATCGTAACTACCTATCCGCATGTAGAATGTGAGAGGGTCATGGGTCCCTCCGTTCAAACGCTATCGTGGTAACATAGTCATCCAGTCAGTCAGTCAGTCAGTCAGTCAGCACTTGCTTAATTATAAGTTACTCAAATCAAATTTGTGCCCATAAAATACCATTTGCTGCAAAACAGGCCTACATTCTAACCATTGTTAAATATAACACAGGAAATTGAATGTTCGATGTCGAAATTTTAAGCCACATTCGGAGAATAGGCCTATCTGTGTTAATCAGGCAAATATTCACGTAATGGGTATTTCATGGGAACAAAGTTAACAAAAGTAACGGGGGACAGTCAGTTGAACGAACCTGGTCCAGCCCACATTTGTCTGATGTATAAGGGCATGCTGCTTCGTCCTCTGACTGGTGACACTGGGGGATGAGGTCACAGGGGAAGTGCTGGAACAGGTCAGGCCACACAGCCTTGGAACAGTTCCACAGGCCTGGCTGTCCTGTCTGTGCTGAGGACAATCTCCGGGGAGGCAACGTCGTGGGAAAGAAGGAGAACCTCTGCTTGAAACCAGAGCCTTCATGTAGGCTGTCGCTAAAAAAGAACTCAGAGAAAATCATTTCCTTTTCTTGCATGTCACTAGAGAAAAATGGAAACAACTTGGGTTCAGCAACAGTGGAGGTGTGCAGCCGCTTGAACACAAGACGTTGTCTGCTGTTAGTCATCAGCAGTTTTGACACGGTAATATACCGAACACACTGGCCCGGAAAACCCACCAAGAAATCCCCCAAACCTAGGTCTATGTCTAAAAAACTGAGAAAGACAAAATGCCGTTTGGGAATAGTGAACGAAACGCAGCTTGTCATGAAGGCCGGGTAATGGCTGACTCCATCCCAGCCAGGTGTCTGTATGTACCCTGTAGAAAAATGGATATATGTTCTGACAGTGATGTACCGAGAATCGAAAAGTGATAGGACAAACTGTCCTGAAACAAGATAAACCAATAGGACAATGTCCTGGCTCTTGCAGAAATCAATAAGACAAAACATGCCAGTGTTACAAATGTAATCAGACATTTGTCCTGACAGGGAAGAACACAATAGGACATTTTCAATTTTAATAGGTCAAAGGCCTATGACCAGGAGCTTCAGGACACCACTGAGAGACATAGGGAAATATGCTATGTACAATCAAATGAACATTATTATATTATATTGGAGTATGACATTGTATGCATCATTTGTCAACCACAGCACACGAATTCCCCACATTCAGACTGCTTTTAGTTTCCCCAGAGAGCTATTTATAGTTCAGATTATGCATTTATTTCAAGTTGTTTCCTTTCACATAGGCAAGTATTTTTTCCATTGATTGTGCTAGGAATAGCGAAAGACCTTACACATGGTATACTACATAAACAGAATGGGATAAAAACGTTGGATTGGTTTATGCTGGTGATGAGAGCTAAAATAGCATAAAATCAATGTAATCAAAATTGGATTCTGTGCAATACATGCACTAATGTGCCAACATAATATTAGATTATTTAATTATTTAATTTTATCAGCAGCAACTCAGCATACGCAGAAGTTAAACTTGACTGACCTGAAGATGATGCACCCTGACAAACATGTTTCCTTCACGGTCTGTCCTACATACTTGAATATCAATTTAAGCAGCTCAGAAAATTATCAGAATATACCATTTTAGGCGTGAAGTTGAATTGTAACTTTTATTATAACAATGTAAACTGGTTATATTTTCGATAAAATTAAAAAAACTGGCAATTCAACCAAATTAATTTACCATGAATCACTCACCTTGTGATGAAGAAAGATAAGTGAGTTTCAGCACTGGTCTCTCGGACTCATTGACAGCAACAAAGTGCAAAGACAGCTTCATGTGCTGAAATTCGTTCACATAGAACAAAAAAGAAATCAAGATTTTGTTGGTGAAGCAATAGATGGAATAGTTTCTTAATGTCCCCTCAGGACAGTTAACTTCATTCCTTGGCGTCTTTTCTCTGCTTCCGTTTACATGCTCGAATATATGGATCCATATGTAGAGACACGCATCCAATTGCAAGTGGATTATTCTCTTTTCTGGAACTTCCACTAGTAAATCGCACAACGTAGGCCTGAGGTTTGATCTATTTTTGCCATAATAGTAGAAGTGCCCCACTATATCTTTGATTGTGATCAACGAATTGTTGGGATTTAGGATGCAATCAGTTAAATCAATGCTGTTCACAGTTGTGCTGTTGTTCTTATTTTTGTGGATTTCAAACGCAGTCCTCAGTTGTGTGGCATCATGGATATCGTTGTTTTGACTCGTTACCGGAACAAACGTTCTTTGTGTACTTGTATTTGACATTGCATCTCCGTGATATGGCCATTCAGAGGTCGTATTTAAAATGGTCAAAGAAACTGTAAAGCAAGTAATTATGAATTGTAAGTTTAAATATAAGACACATAGAGCCTGAAAACGAAAAACCTAGAGCCTGAAAACGCTAGATCAACCTGCCGGCAGCATTTTCAGCTCCAGTGATCTTGACCTTTGACCAATGACCTTCATGTTCAAACTTGGCTAAGATCTCCAAGCTACCTACCCGCATACAAAAGTTAACAGAGTGAGAGTCGAGCAGTAGACAAGTACCTATAATACAAGTAAAGGGAAGTAATTTGATGCTTGCTATTGGTGGTAAAGCAAGATTTGTTTCCCCTGAACCATTATAAAAACACGGCTCCAGTGACCTTGACCTATGACCAATGACCATCTTCAAACTTGGCCTAGTTATCCTAACTAAATATGTGCATGCAAAATGTGAGGGGCCTAGGTCCCTCTGTTCAAACGCTATCATGCTAACATAGTCAGATAGCCACATAGATACAGACTGCTCTGAAAACATTGACCAGATTTTGGTACACGACTGGTTACAAAATCTGAAAGATTCAAACGCATACAAAACATGGTTATCGACACAAATTTGATCCCCTGTACTAACCTATATATCAATATACCCTACTTCTAAACAACAGGCCCTATCGTTAAGATCAGATATGCTTTCAACTAGACTATTATGTGTGTGATTATCTTAAGAAATTCTGAAGACGAGTACTGTGAGACATGCAATCCCATGGCGGTAGACATGAACAGCAAAGGTCCTGGATAAAAATCACCTTTGGCACTCAGTTCCACATTTTCCGGTGCTAACATCAATTCTAGAGTATTTTACGTACATGCAGCTATACGTATATGAAAAGGTCTCTACTCGAACGGACGAGTCTAATTGTTCCTGAAAACGATCACAGACCATGGTAAAATAGCAGGAAACAATCATTGTTTCAGATGGCTTCTTCATCCTACTACGGATGTTGTCCAGAGTTTCTAGTTGTTATTTTGCCTCTGTACGTAAAACCACCCAGTTTGTTTCAGATATCTGCGCCTTTTAGCAGCCATCCTTCAGCTTATAACCGAACCTGTTCTTGACTTTACAACGCAAATGTGTGGAGACTGTAGGGCAAATGAATCAGAAGGTAGACTTTCAGTCATTACTTAATAAAGGAAATGGCGTCACTTTGGTCAATGAGATACATGATATCAACCACGTGAAGAAACACAGTAACTGGGAGCACGAGGGAAAGGAGGCTGTAAGAAAGGAGGGAATTAAGTGGGTGTAGCTGGCACACTATTTCTGGGTCCCCGCATAATTTTGTCTCGTTAATTTCTAAAGAGTTGCTGTCATGGACTGCTACTTTAATCTTGGTGCTTTTTTTTACATTTTGTGGTTTGGCCGCCATTAATTGGACAATTAAAAACACTATTACAGTTATTACTGGTGTTATCTTCAGGGCTCTGATCCTCTTTCTGTCACACTGTTAAAGCTATTTCACATCAATCAGCTCTCCTCTATAATTTCTGCTTATAGGCCTCAGACCAGGAAGCGTCAACATACATTAAGTCTTGAAAATATCTTCTTCTGCTATCATGATGTATGGTGAGGCTACATATAACTTGGGTGATTTTCAACACAGCATTTTATGTACTTGACTGTTGGAGTACAAAACACGCTCTTGTTATCAAGTGTGTGTGCTATTTGCATGTATTTCTACTACTGTACATCTGTTCGTGCACATGATTCATCTAGAAGAGTCTTTTGGGTCGCTCGATGCATAGACCAGTCGTTGGGATTGTTTTCAAGAGAATTTAATGATCGAGTACTCCATGCAGTGCCTAGCTGCTGATGACGTGGCAAGCATCCCGGCAGTTCCAGACTTTTCTGTCTTTTGGTTGTAAGCGCGTAATTCGGAGGCACAGTAAGTTACACTACATCTCCCCTTTTCAAAAACAAAAGATCAAATTGAAATACTTAAGACTCAATGAGAAAAGATCAAATTGAATTGCTTTAGACTCGACAAGAATCTACCTCTATAAACATGACTAAACTTATAAAATATCGATTATGTCTAGACACTGGACCCTAGCTCTTTCACAAGATCTTTTCGTTATGCATTCTGGTGCACTGAGTCTTTCATCAGCGTCTTTTGTTTTCACATTCACATGCAGCACTGAGTCTTTCATCAGCGTCTTTTTTTCTTCTTTTTTGTTTTCACATTCACATGCAGCACTGAGTCTTTCATCAGCGTCTTTTTTTGTTTTCACATTTCCTTGATGAGGCGTTGCGGCACCTTGATGGTCCGGGTTTATCTTCTAGGCGTAGACGTAACTCTGGTCTGGTGACGACATACCAGAGTTTCAGCATCACCCGCGTTGCTGTCGGCATTGTCCACAGGAACCAGGCGTTGTACCGGCAGGTCAGCCTGTAGAGGTGGGGTGTGTGTCGGGATGTCCTCGCCTGCTGGCTGGTGGAGTTTTCGCATCATCTGCCAGTTGCGGCGTAGCAGGCCACCGTCATATGTCTCTACGATGAATGATCATGGGGCCACGTGGTGCTGGATGATGGTGTCCTCTTTCTTCTGGTTGGGGATCCAGACTGTATCACCAGGTGACAGCGTTTCTGGAGCGACGACCCGGTGGCGTTTGTCGAAGTCCATCTTCATCTGGTCTCGGTACTCCTTCTCCCTCTTCTTCACCAGCAAAGGGTCAGGGGATTGGGGTAGGAGGAGGCTGGGGTGGCATGGGACTCTGGTTTTGAGACTGCATCCCATACTTAACTGGGCAGGGGGAAAAACAGTGGATAAGGGGGTGTTCCTGTACATCAGGAGGGCAAGGTACTCATCGCTGGTCTTCTTGATGAGGTTCTTCACGGTTTGAACAACCTCGCCGTTGGACTGGGGGTAATGGGGTGAGGACGTGATGTGGTTGAATCCCCAGGATCGTGCAAAGGAATTAAAGTCTTCTGCAGCGAACTGCGGGCCGTTGTCTGTCACCAAGGTGTCTGGGATGCTGTGGCAACTGAAGCTCTTCTTCATCTTGGCAACGGTCTCTGATGCTGTGACCTTGTTGGAGACTAGGGCTATTTCAGTGTCTCTGGAGTAGTAGGCAACTGCAAGAAGGAAACGCTTGCCATTGTAATTGAAGAAGTCTGCTGCAATCCTGGACCATGGTCTCTCAGGAAATGGTGTCCTCTTCATCGGGTCAATTCTCGCCTTTCGGTGTTTGCTGCATTCTGGACAGGTTTTCACCATCTGGTCGATATCCCTGGAGATACCGGGCCACCATACTGAGTTTGCAGCGTTTTCTTTCGTCTTGTTGACTCCTTGATGCCCATCATCGAGGTTTCGAAGGACGTCTTACTGCAGTGTGGTTGGACTGATTAGTCTCTTTCCTCGGAGCAGGAGACTCTCATGTATCGTCATGCTAGCTCTCTCATTGAAGTAGGTCTTTAGAGGTCGGTTCAGGGTATTCTTCTCTGGCCACCCGTTCTGAATATGATACATGACCACCTTCAGGATGTCGTCCTTCTGTAGTTCTGCTCTGATTTCCTCCAGTCTTTTATCGCTGACTGGCAGGGTCACCAGGATGGAGTGGATACCAGGATGGAGTATATAGCTCTTTCCCTGGGACATGGCGAAGTATGGTGAAGTCGTACCTCATCAGTCTCATTCTGAATCGCTGGATTCTGATTGGCAGCTCGTCGATCAGTTTTGTTGAGAAGAGTGGTACCAGTGGTTTGTGGTCGGTTTCAACCTCAAATTTCATCCCCACAAGGAGATTTGTTGAGTGTTCAAGGCTCCATGTAACCGCCAAAGCTTCTTTCTCAATCTGTGCGTATCGCTGCTCTGTTGAGATCAGTGAGCAGCTGGCGTATGCAACAGGCTGAAGCTTGCCGTTGGTTTGGCGCTGAAGAAGGACATATCCCACGCCATAGCTGCTGGAGTCTGCTGAAACCACCGTCTCACGCTCCAAACTGTACAGCGCAAGAGTTGATGGTGACGAAAGGTCCTTTTTCAGAGTCTTGAACGCTTCTTGCTGGTCTGGTCATCATGTCCATGCTCCCTTGGCTCGAAGTAAGTCTCTCAGAGGCTTCGATTTCTCCGCAAGGTTTGGCACAAACTTCATGAGCTGGTTGACCATTACAAGAAATCGTCTGATGTCTGCTACATTTTCTGGCTCTTTCATGTCAATGATGGCCTTGACCTTTGCCGGATCCCTCTTGACTCCTTCTGCATCGATCACTTGGCCCAAGTATTCGAGGTGGGTCAGGGAAAAATCAAATTTGTCGGCATTGAGAGTCAGGCCACTCTGGGATAGTCTGTCCAAAACTGTCTTCAACCTGGCGTCATGTTCTTCCTTGTTCTTGCCAAAGACAAGAATGTTATCGATGTGGCAAAGAACTCCTTCAAGTCCCTGATGGATCTGGTCCATCTTCTTCTGGAAGTACTCAGGCACTGAGGAAATGCCGTAGGGAAGACGTTTAAAGTGGTAGCGTCCGAAGGGAGTGATGAATGCAGTCAGTTTGGAGCTCTCATCGTCCAGTTTGATCTGGTGGAACCCTGAGTTGGCGTTCAGTTTGGAGAAGACTTTGCCTTGGGCAATCTTGCTCAGTGTCTCTTCAACTGACGGCATGGGGTAGATCTCTCTCTTGACATTGGCGTTCAGCTTGGTCAAGTCCACGCAGAATCGAACGTCTCCATTTGGCTTTGGGACAACAACTATCCCACTTCTTAAACCATCTATTGGGTCGCTCGATGCATAGACCAGTCGTTGGGATTGTTTTCAAAAGAATTTAATGATCGAGTACTCCATGCAGTGCCTAGCTGCTGATGACGTGGCAAGCATCCCGGCAGTTCCAGACATTTCTGTCTTTTGGTTGTAAGCGCATAATTCGGAGGAGACAATAAATAGAATCGATTAATTAAACAAGAACGGAGTCAAATTGTTTTAAAAGCGTCAGTGTTGTTTTATTTCAGTACATGTAGCAGGCATTTAAAACAGTTTGCTGTTTCAGTTTTCAAATTTAAGTTTGCTCTTTAAAGAAATCATTTAAACGCTTCTGAAAGCACATTTCTTTGGCTTTTTGTCGTTTTTCCATAACTATATTCAGAGTGTAGATGTAAGGGTTGAATGCTGAGTTGAGTGGCAATACAAAAATAGCCATGGCCACATTGACCTCCCCTGGAATGACCACATCCATGGCTGCCAGCAAACCGCACAGTCCAATGGGAAACCAGCACAAGAAATCAGATAAGGCGATGGTCAGGAGTCGTCTGGCAAGGACAGTTTCTTTGGATCTGACTCTGTCATCACTCTCGTCTGTAGTGTGCATGTTCTTTTTGGACATGGCATTAGATCTGACTGACCAGTAGATGAGACACTGACCCACAGCAATCAGTAGAAAGAGGACCAGGTTGCCGACAATCATGACACTGAAGGAGTAGCCGTGACCAGGGAAGTCAGCTCTGGTGACAGGCAGCGGAATGCAGATACCTGTCTGGTGGTAGAATTCCCAGTGTGACGTCACAGGAAGGAGAGGCACTGAAGCCAGGATGATTCCCAATGTCCAAATGATGGCACAGGCTATGTGAGCTGATCTAGCTCTGAACCGGATCTGACTGAACGGAAAATGAAGCACAAGAAATCGATCCAGGGTGATAATGCATATGAGGAATGCTGACACCTCGGAAGATAAGAATGACAGGAATCCTGCCACACTGCACAGCTTACTGGTCTTCCAAAGAGTTTCACTCCAGACATAGACATCAGCGAAAACCTGATCTGCAACTCCAATGAAAGATAGATAAATTCCCATGAAAAAGTCAGAAACACACAAATGAAGCACGAATATAGTGAAACCAGTTTTTATTCTTTGTGATGAAAAACCTAAACGATAAATAAAGCAAGTCATGTTGCCGATCATTGCCAGTAAAGTAAACATTGCCAGGGCAAAACGGTAGACACTAGATTTCAGTAAGTCATCACATGAAGATATTTCATCTGAAGGGGCAAAACATTCGCCTCTGAAATCGTCTGGTAAAACTGCAGGACAACAAAGCTTAAAGTTGTCTACTAAAACAATTTTCAGATTATTCACAGCTTTCATGAAATCAGGAGTGAACTTGACTATTGGGCAACCAAACAGGTTCAGAACTGAAAGCGTTTGGGGAAGAGAGCGCCCACGTAATGATTGGATTCCAGTGTGAGATAAGTCTAGGACCTGCAACGCAGGCAGTGCCGCTGTCAAGAGATCCATATTGAGAGTTTCCATTCGGTGCTGGGAAAAATTGAGAAACAGCAGGGTTGGAAGAACGTACCTAGTTTGTTCACTGAAAGGGTTGTGGATTATAGGGTTTCCTGTGAGGCTTAATTCTCTTAGGCTATACAGCGGTTGGAAATAACTGAAGTTGATGTAAGTTAATAAGTTGTAACTTAAGTCTAAACTGTGAAGGTTGGGCATGCTGAATTCTGTGAGAACATCCCCATCCACATGCTTGGACACCTAAGTGGATCAGCATGATGTTATCTGAGACCCCAGCCTGCTGTAAACCACTCTTGCTGGCATCCAGGTAACGTAGCTGTGGGAACGAGCTGACCTGAAAGGTGTGTGTACAGGTGAAGGCCAGGCCATGGCAGGTACATGACTCAGGACAGGTGACATCACATGTCAGTTCATCGTCATGCTGTGGACATTGGGGCAGACCATCACACAAATGGTCAACGTGCACACAGATCGTCCTGTCACTTCCTCGACATCGGTAAAAGCCAGGACATCTGTATACATTGCACCACAGTTCATCTTCATGCTCTGGACAATCGTTGATGTTGTTACACCTCACGTAGACAGGGAGACAGAAACCATCGCCGTGACATTGGAAGTGGGTGTCAGGACATTTTGTGACGTTTTCTGGCAGTGCTGTCACTGTAAATCCTCCGGGTTTGTCAAACACAACAACAGCAGGAGGTCTGACAGTTGTTATTCTGGCAGGTATCATAGGACACTTGGCTTCATCCGCATTTGTTCTGCAGTCTTTGAAACCGTTGCATTTCTTTTTGAAGTCTACACACTTGAATAAAATAAGATAATAACAACACAGTATTACACAAATGCTCTATAATAATGATGGTCATGGAAGTTATCTATAACAATGGTGAGCCCGAAACTTCATAGTCATATCATGAAACAAAACTGAAACTTTATATATTAACACTTTAAAGGTTTTATCTTTTAAAGATCAAACAAAGGCCCTGTCATTTGGCATAATGTCTAATCGGAGCTGTAACCATGCATCTTCTTTGTGTGGTTTTAATAGTTTAATTATTATGTGCATTACAAAAATAAGCAAAGATAGATCACCCTCCAATAAACGGATACACCCCCTCCTCTTTAATAGAGAGTGACATACCTTTTCTTTAATTTTCATTAACTCCTCTTCTGGCCTTGCTATATCAATCTTGCATCATGTGCACTAACTTTAACATTGAGGTGTTACACAACAACTGAGAATAGGCCAACTTTTGGTTCAGCAGACTTCGATTAAGCCTTCACTTCAGGAGCGAGTTTTCGACGCGCTTAGCGGCATAACTACCAGAAGCCCAGAGCTTTAAAAACACTGAGTACTTCCCTGTGTTTTAGTTTGACATGTTCCGAGAAGGGTTG
>JAGGCT020003658.1:0-12689 GCA_017654935.2 Phymorhynchus buccinoides
ATTTGTGTGTATGAATGCGTGCACACCCGTGTGCATATGTGCACATGTGTGGGTGTATGTGCATGTGGGTGTGGGTGTGTGTACCTGTGTTTGCGTATGTCTGTGTGCATAAGTATTTATGTCACTTTACTTTTCTAACTTAGATTTGTTTGTAAATAGTATGCATATGCCATGCAACGTGATGTTCAAATCACGAACAAAATGTTTATTCACTGTGTGTACATGTGTGTGTGGTGTGTGTGTGTGTGTGTGTGTGTGTGTGTGTGTGTGTGTGTGTGTGTGTGTGTGTGTGTGTGTGTGTGTGCTTGTGATTGTGTGTGTGTGTGTGTGGTTGTGTGTACGTGCATGCATGCGTGTGTGCGGTTGTGTGTGTTTGTGTTTATCCTATTCTACAGAGTTAACACATACTCAGTGTCTCAACTTTGCCATTTGTAGGCTCTCCTTTTTTCCATGGTTATTATGAATTGTATTCAATCTCTCCTTTTTTTTCTTTTTTTGGTGACTTTTCTACTCAGTTTTTCTTTCCTATTTTGCTACCTTCTTGTCGTCGCCACACTGAAGACGGGCTTATGGCCAGAAACATTTGTTTTGTTTCCAATAAAAGGGACCTCAATCTACCAGCCTCGAATTGAGTGTTTTTTGTGACATACATGTGTATCACTGTATGTGTTGTTGTTGTGCAGGTGTTTACAGTGGACGTGTGGGTGTCAGGGCGGCATCATGTGGTGGAAAGGCGCTACTCAGAATTTGAAGATTTACACAAACAGGTATTCTTTCAGGGCTCCCAGGGACCCCCGTTTGGGGGTCTATGAAGTACTAAGATTCTAAAGGACCCTCTAAAAGAATGTGCAGGGGGTCCCAGGGATGCACTAGAAAAAATTCTTTTTAGCATTCGCTATGCCACTGGGACCCTCTATCCCGCCTCTAGGACCCTCTATATAGTGTAAGTGAAGGAGTCCCTGGGACCCCTTGTTTTGCGGGACGATTGGGAGCCCTGTCTTTGGAGTGTGTGTGAGGCCAGAGAGTAATAAAATTGCTTCCACCCAAAATCTCATGATCAGCAGATCAGCCAGGACCCCAAACTTCCTAATCAGTCATTTTCAAGCAGATTCTGGTCAACAGTGTTATTGTCTGAATTTGTGTTCACAATTGTCCAAACTAACAAGTGCTTTTTAGTTCATGGCAAGGACTTTATTTTTAAAGATTCATTTAAATTTAATATACATAATGTACTAACGGCAAGGTGGATTGAATCATTGATATTAATTTATCGATTTCTGGCTTCATTTAAAAAACAAAAGTTATTCTGTTTTAACCTGCAGTATGAATGAGTTTGATCTACCAGACAAATGAGTTCAGATACCTGTGGATAGAATGAGCATTTAACTAATGTGTGCTTCCAGATAAAGAAAATGATGAAGACACCAGAGTTTCCACCCAAGAAGGTGCTGAAGTGGAACAACAAAGTGTTGGAGCATCGGCGCCTTGGCTTGGAATCTTACCTGCAGGTGAGTTCAAGATTATCCTGTTTTCGGTGGGTCTTGCATAGGTAAGCCTTCCCAGTTGTCTTGTGGTTACAGACTTGGTTGTTGTTTCTGTCTCTCTTTCACATACACACACACGCACACGCACACACACAGTTTTCTCTTTTAAAACATACCATTGTTCATATACAGTATAAAGATGTACAGAAACACAGAAAGAAACATGCATGTGTGTATATAATAATAATAATAATAATAATAATAATGACAATTTATATAGCGCTTATTCTCCTTACGGGGCTCTAAGCGCTTCACAAAAAAGTTAAAAATCTGAGCAGAAACAACAAAACAACGCACTTATCATAAGGAACAACCCAAAACGAAATAACAATAACTACATTTACGTCACCCCCCCCCACATATATATATATATATGTGTGTGTGTGAGTGTGTGCATTTTTATACCTGTAAATAGTGTGATGATGTATATATATTACATTTTTGTTGTCACTGTGAATGTGTGTGTGTGTGTGTGTGTGTGTGTGTGTGTGTGTGTGATTGCATACATGTTACTGTGTGTGTGTATGTGTGTGTCTGTGTGAACGCGAACATGTGTTTGTGCGTTGCACGCATGCATATATATATATAATGTGTCTTTTCTACCTCACCTTTTCTCATGTTAGTTAATAAATTGTTTGAAACAACCGCAAGTAATAATAACATGACAGAATACAGTGCTTGTTGCTACTGGTGAAGAAAACAACTACTGTATTTTACGGACTATACGGCGATACTTTTCCCCCGGACTGAGACCCCTGCGCCTTATAATGTGGCTGATAATACAGTAAGAAAATAGAGTAACAAAATCTGAATTTTGTGTTAAATGTTTGGGGTGCGCCTTACAATCAGGTGCACCATACACCGTATTTTTCGGATCATTAGGCGCTGCTGTGTATAAGGCGAATATGGCAATTTTCAAGAAAAATCTGAAAAAATTAAAGTAAAAGGCGCCCTCGTTTATAAGGCAATACGCACCTCACAAAAGAAAGTCAAACTTTGAAGCCTGTACACGTCCTGTAAACGCTTACCGACCGCCATTAGGCCACAAACAAAAAAAAAGTCTGTTTCCGGTAACCCGACCGAGCCTAGTTTTTGCTGCCGACCCTAATTTTTGCTGTTGACGAGTTTCCCCCCAAAAAAGCAATTTGAGCAGACGATGCAAGGGAAACAACCATTGCACTCTCACTCGGCGTAGTCAAGGACCGTTACTCGCGCAGACTTTCGTGATCTACATCCGCCAACACAATGGCGGGCGCAAGGCACGCGATTTCCCGCAGTACAATATTACTGCTATGCTTGCTGCAACATGCTTATGTGAAAAACAGTCAAGTGGTAAAGATAATCTGTTGATTGATACTCAGTCACATTCACATATAGTATAGTAGGGTACGAATGAAGAAGAACCAGCACCATCCGGACATAAACTTCTAATTGACATTTTTAGATAGTAAAATATGTGCTGAAAACGATGAGCTATGTTAACGCGCTGACAAATGTTCCAGCGTATTGTTATGGGCCCCAGAACACCCCCTCCCCCCTCCGCGTGGGGGCCTCGGGGCACCAAATGAGAGTCGACACCAAATCACTAATATAGTTAAATGACACATCATCCTGGGGGTTTTCGAGGGTGCTGAGTCTGAAAATGGCCTTATTGTGGCGACCAGAGTGCATTACCATGTGCTAAGAGTCCCATAAGTGTAGTATAAAGCGATTTTGGCGTAACGAATGACACAATCAATCGGTATGTTCTACATTCTTACATATTTATCTCACTGACATCCATTTTTTTATGTCATTGGTTTCCGAAATGATGATATCATTGTCATTGTCATTAGATGTCAAGATCACATGGTATGTGTTTAAGAACAGACATTGTCTTTAAAGATTCCACGAGAAGAGGACAATCATGATGACCGACACTCAACACTCGTCATCGCTTTCAAGAAGTGCATCAATGTCAAAATCTTCCTCTGCTTCTTCTTCTTTCTCTTCTCCCTCGTCGTGTTCCCCAGCAGCCAAGAGGTCGATCAGCGACACTGGTAGGATAGGTTGGCAGGACCACAGCGGTTCCAACACGTCATCTGCAGTCTTCACCCATCCCTGTCCATCGTCGTAGGGTTTGGGGCTCTCGAGAATGGCTTCATGAGCGCGCTTGTACAATGCAATGCGGTGGTTTACACGCTGAATGTGCGGCATCAGAGCAGAGTGGCAGGGAGGGAGGCGAGCTAGGTCGACTTTTGACTTTGAAGTTAGTTTCTCGTCGTCTCCCACCATCTTGCGAAGCAGCTTTGCGCGAACCACATCAATTGAAGTCTCACGACTTTGTTCGTAGATCAGGCAGGTGAAGTGTTCCAACAGCTTCGCTACCTGAGGCTTGACGTCCGGCCGATCCCAGTTGTCGCCAAGCTGACTGAAGGCAAGGTGAAACCTGGGGTTCTTCTCCAGCTTTTTGAGCGGCCCCACCTTCCCCTTCCCTTTGAAGGCACTGGTGCAGTCCTCCCCGCTGAACACATAATACCCAAGAAGAGTGGAAGAGTAGTCAGGCCCGAGGGACTCTGCAAGCGCCGATAGATTTACCACTTGCCGATGCTTCCCTGATCCAGTATTCAGAAACACAGTCAACTTGATGGCGTGGGTGTGGTGGACAAGAATAACACAGATGTCCGTGTCAGGGGTTCTGACCACAGCGTTCTTGTAACCCAGCGCTGCGGCATGATGTAGGTACAGCACCACCCTGGTGTCAGTCTATTCCTGGTTGCTGTAGATGGTGGGAACCTCCTTCATCTCGACCTGATAACACAAAGGTAATTTGAATTTAATTTGAAAATGCTGGCTCTGCAATTACCGAAAGATAATATCTTTGGCTTCAGCAAAATATAATTTAAATTTGAACTCACCTTGCCGTTTGAGGAGACGAGTTGATGAGCTCTCCCATCCACGATCAAGACTGCCATCTCGGTTTTCTCGAGTCTTGAAGCTGCCTGTTGATCACTCCATACTCGCAGCAAGAGCTGCCAGAACTGCTTCTTGTTGTCGTCATTGGCAAGGAACGTCTTGAAATCACTTGGCTTCCTGGTCGCTGGTCCATCCAGAATGATCTTCTCCGAGCTGCCTGGCCTCAACCTCTCCTGGGCCTTGATGAACTGTGGATGATAACTGTCCGTTGAGAACAAGAAGTGTTTCTTGGCCACCATCTGATCGAGAACGTGAAAGCAGATCTCACCGAAGGTTGGAGGGAGGTTTGCAAGGGTATGGAGCAGCACCATGCCGTCCTGGATGAATAGGGCGTCGTCTGGGTATTGCGGGTCTTCGGGGGCTACGTCTTCCAGAAGGTAGTGCAGCATGGCGGCTTTGTTAGTCTTGCAGAAAAAGCCATCTGGTGTCCCGAGCCTGGGGGGTACAGGCATCAGGCAGAACGTCATGAGTTTGTCCAAGTCTAACGGTTCATCTAGTCTCTGAGACTTGACTAGGAGCAGAAACGCGAGGTCACTCTGCACCTGGTACTGGAGGGCCTGCAATGGAAAGTATTACATTTTAACAGCGTTAAATACAACTTTCAGTCCTTCGAATGATGTTTTTCTTTTGCTTCTTGCTCGAAATTATTGAAAACCAATTATTCCAAACGCTGTTTTACTTTATCGACTACTGGTGGCCGTGAATGGTATTTGTTTTGAGAACGAGTAATGTAAAATAAATAGTTCAAAACAGTAGCCCAAAGGCAGTGGACTGGCCACTTACCTTGCCTTCGGAGGATGTGAGTGTGACCTTCTTGCTGCACGCCTCCATGGTCTTCAGCTTCTGCTTTTTTATGGGGTCAAAGAAGCTTGCTGGCTCTCCACTCTCTAGACGGTCGAGGAAGTCGGCTTTGGCGACCTTGCCTGCAGCTTCTGCACAAAGAACGTCCTGTTCGACGTCCATGGGGACTGGGGCACCGGAAGCCAGGGAGTACAGCCTGTTTTTGTCTGCGATGGAGAAGGGGTTGGTGAAGTTCTTCACAGCAGTGAGGACACGCTGAACAGCATCCTCGCACTTCTTGATTTCCGCCTTCTCCAGTTCGCGATGTCTCCTCGCTTTCGGGCAGTCTGGATCATCGATGAGGTTCACCATCTCTAGTTTTTTTCCGTAGAACTGAGCCCGTGCAGACGTTGTACGACACCATCTTTGGTACGCCCCAAACTGGCTGTAGAGTCCAGTGAAGCCACCTGCTTAACAGTATCTGATAGTCAAATGTTGGAAAAAGAATGTGATCTATGAAAATACGTGATTTTGTTTTGTAGTTCGAAATTGTTTGGTTGTGCTTTAAACGGTTTTTTCAATGCAATTAGTTTCCCTATAACGTCAGATGAATCAACATTGCACTACTGAAAGGTGGTCATATGATACCTGATGATTTGGCGAAGCGCATGAATGTCTCCTCCATGGTCTTGTTGACTGCACTGAGTGCCCCAGGGATCATCGAGCGGGCCACAGCAATTGCGCCCTTGGTGAGCAGGTCCTTTGCTCCTGGATGTGTCTTCTCCAGATTCGTCAGGTGCACCTCCAGCCATGTCAGATATCTGCGGGTATAAAGAGGAACGATAATGCAGTTATTAAATCCAAGTGAATACCATTATTATGTATTGTGTGCATGACTGAATGTCTTTATTCATTTCAAACGAATTTATCTTATTCCGTAGATTTGTACTGTACAAAAACAAAATAGCTTACATACTGGAAGCAGTACTTTGTGCGCTTTATTGAACACATATCAATGTCATTATTATTTGTGCAGTTCAAGATAAGTTGTGCGTATAAGCATTAATTATTTTAGAACCTCATTTAGAGGTCTCAGTCAAAAATATTACTTTGAGCAATTCAATTGTACAAACCTGGAGTAGTTGTGTCCGTCAAATGCAAAGAAGAGCGGCGCCATTTCCCTGTTACATTTGTGGAACAACGGAAGGTTGTTGGTCTTGACGGAGTGGAGGAGCATGAAGACTAGATGACAATGCTCGATGAACACAGTGACATCCAAACCATGTTATTCGGAACAAAGTCCAACACAAGAGACAACATGATTGGAGGCTTGTCATTATTTATGTAGAAATCACTTAAAACTACCCTTATGTGACTCTTAGCACATGATAATGAACTCTGATCGCCAAAATAAGGCCATTTTCAGACTCAGCGCCCTCGAACACCCCCAGGATGATGTGTCATTTAACTATATTAGTGATTTGGTGTTGACTCTCATTTGGGGCCGCGAGGCCCCCACGCGGAGGGGGGAGGGGGTGTTCTGGGGCCCATAACAATACGCTGGAATATTTGTCAGCGCGTTAACATAGCTCATCGTTTTCAGCACATATTTTACTATCTCGAAATGTCATTTAGAAGTTTATGTCCGGATGGTGCTGGTTCTTTAATTGTCGGACTAAACTAATATTTCAGCAAATACGGCAAAAATCTTGCACCGCGAAGAAAAAAAAAAGTAAATTTGAAAGCCTACCTACCTACCCTATTTTTTGGGGCCATGTTCCAGGAAACGGACATATTTTTTGTTTGGCCTTACTGCTGTCATAAATGAGAATTGGCTCCCCTTTCAAATAATCGAACTTCCATTTGAGCCGCTTCCTGTTGTTGTGTTTGGACAATTCTTCGCGAAAACTGATATAATTATGGCATTTTAAGCTCTACAACGATGCTCGTTATATCCAATGAACGGTTATGACATCTGTTGGACGGTATCTCAGATGATAATAGGGATTTTGAAGCATTTTAACTTGAGTATTCGTCGTATCGGCGACTCGTGACCACTTTCGATGTCTGACTCACAGTAGACTGTACTGAACACAGCAATCGTTGCCTCTCTTCTCACGATTTTGATCACTAATAGGGCGCCCTCGTTTTTTAGGCACATAGGTCGAAATTGGAGAAAAAGATATCCTTATAACCCCAAAATTACGGTAGTCCGTAAAATACATGGATGCTCCTGCTTTCAGGATGTCCTGAAATGCAGGATTTTTTAATTTCCTGGAGGATTATGAGAATTTGAGAATCAACTAATTTCCTATTTGTAAATGTTTTATCAGTTTCTCTCACGTGTAGCATATAAAAGAAATGAACATAGAGAAATATTTGCTTTAATTGAGAATTCTGATCGCTTCTCGGCCTATTGGCTAAGACAGTGATTCAGGAGCATAAATCTTTGTTTATACCATGGTTGGTTTGTTCAGCCCGTCGTACATGGCGAAAGCCTATACGCGACGTTAAACTGAACTTCCATCAAAATATTTGCATGCCTTTGCCACAAACTTTATATTTTTAGGATTGTTTAACTTTAAGTCGAGTTGTTAACTGGGCGGCCCCTGGACCCCTGCCTTGCAGGATTTTTTTATTTTCCCAGGAGCACCCATGAAAATATGTTGCAAACAACAAACAAATTTGAGACTTGATGGTGGTTTCAGGGAGTGGTGATGTACGAGGCAGTGCCCAGGGCAGTTCTGGAGTTTCTGGAAATCACCATGGAGGACGAAGGGATGGAGTAAGAGAGATGCTTTTTCTTCTGTTTATTTGTTTTTTCTTTGTTATCTGATATGTGTGTGTGTGTGGTTTGTGTGTGTGTGTGTACATGAGTATAATGGCAACAGACATGCAAGTGTGTGTAGTGTGTGCGTGTGTTTGTGTGTAATGTGTGTGTGTGTGTGTGTGTGCATTTGCATGTCTGTGCACATGCGTTTGTGTGTGCATGTGTGTCTTTTACTGTTTATGTGTATATTTGCATGTGTTTGTGTATGTGTTTGTGTGCGAGTGTGTATGTATGCATGGTGTGTGTGTGTATACATGTGTGCTTGCGTATACACGTGCACATGTGTGTGCGTGTTCCCTTCTCTACCACTGCTGTAAAATAAAATCTTACTGAAAAAAATGTCCCTTCTCTCGGTCATTTCCCATCCATCCCTCTCTCGATACACACCTTTTCCTGCCTCCATGGCTGGCACTCTTCTACTCTTTTCCCTATCCCCATGCTCCGTCTCCCATTCTTTGTGCATTTTACAATCCATTCATTGTACAAAATGTAAAAAACAAATTGTCATAAATTTAAGGTAATTGACCCCTTCAGTTTCCACTGCCGGAGAAAAATTGAGAAATATTCTTTTTTTTTCTTTTTTCTTACTATAAAACTGTAAAGAGACAGGTCTGTTAGACAAAATGGTCTAGATACATGTATTATATAGCTTTGATGACTTGTCTAAAGCAAAAACCAGCATTCCAGGACTATGACATCAAAAGTGATGACGTTATCAATGACATAAGGGAGAAAGGTGGCAGAGTGGTTAAGACGTTCACCTGCCAAATGTAATGCGTGACTGCAGCATGAGTGACCCGGGTTCGAATCCCGGCCTTGCCCTTTCTTTCTATTTTGACAGGAAAATCGAATTGAACGTCGAGTCCTTCGGATGGGGACTTAAAGCTAGTCTGACCCGTGCGCTTTACGCACATAAAAATCCCACGGCAGTTGAAAGTCGGTAAGAGCAGGGAGAAATCCCGCTGCCTGGTATGGCCAAATTGATAGCTAGGTTTTCCAAGTGTTTCCACACCCCCTCCTCACCCTGTGCCCCTCAAAAAAAACAATTGGGTAGGTGCTGCACTTGCGGCGACTCGCTCTCCGGGGGAGAGCAGCCCGAATTTCACAGAGATAAGTCTCTGTGACTAGAATATATACCAAATGCCTAATAATGCCACAGCCCATAGTAGACATGGGGCAGGCTGACTGACCTATTGAAAGAAAATGATGGGGTGGTTGTGGTGATGGGGTGGTTGTGGTGATGGGGTGGTTGGGGAGGTGCGGAGGGAAAGTAGAGGCAAAAAGTAGAAAAAGACAACGTAAGATTTTTAAAAAAGAACAGATTTTCACTGTGTCAGATTGGAGAATAGGCGGAATCTTTGGTTTAGACAATCCTTTTGTTTGTATTACCGAGGTATTAGGTACTTTATAGCAGTAGCTAGAAGTGGGCCTCGCGGCCCTTTTACGCCCTTTCTCGTTAGTGACTTTGATTTGTTTCAGGGTGGCTTGCTTTCTACAGCTAAACTATAAAATTTAACACAAATATGGAATGGACTTTTTCTTCTTTTTTATTCATCGAAAGTATTATAAAACTTTAACATCATTGTGTCTTTGTCTAGAAGATTTTTGAATGTATTTATGTTAGGTGCAGCCTTAATGTTAGTTGACAAATTATTCCAGTATTGAACAACTCGGTTAGAAAAGTAAAACTTGCGAATGTTAGTAGCTGATCGTCTTAAAGATAACTTCTCTGTACTGTTTCGTGTCATGTTTGTGATACTTTTAACAAAAAGGTTGTTAAAGTCTATATCGTCAATATTATTTATTATTTTATATACTTGTATAAGGTCTCCCCTGACTCTTCTTCCCTTCAGAGAAGGTAATCCCAGGTATTTTAATCTTTCACTATAAGTTTTGTTCTTACAATTACATGCTTTGGTCAATCTTGTCGCCCTTCTTTGCACTTTCTCTATAGCTATTGATTGCCTTATGAAGATTGGGCACCAAACTGAGTTGGCATATTGTAAGTGTGGTCTTACCACAGCTTTATAAAGTTTAGCAAATACAACTTAATTTACTTAGGAACTCAAATGATCTTTTAATAAGCCCCAACACTTGATTTTCTTTATTAACAATTTTTTGAATATCTATGTCAAAATATAAGGACGGGTCAAATATTACACCCAAATATTACACCCATTATAGGCACAAAAGGCATCTCTGTGAAATTCGGGTTGCTCCCACCTGGAGAGGGCGTCGCAGCCAGAGGCGCGTCACCCTTTTTTGTTTGTTTTTTTGCATGCAAGTTTTGTGTGACTGATGAGGAAGGAAAGGGGGTGGGGGGGTAAATTTTGACCAAATAACAACTTTTTCGTTGCCACTGGGTTTCACGTGTGCATGGGCACATGGGACCTCGGTTTATCGTCTCATCCGAAAGACTCCACATTCAGAGACCTAGTGCAGAGTGAGAGGAAAAATCTCCTGTACCCAGGTTCAAACTCGGGTTTACTTGACACAAGGCGAACGCATTACCTCTGTGCCACTCTGCACCATGTCGTTTACTGGGTCATTTTTGTTTGTTTGTCCAGGTTTGAGAATGTGTCAACAACGTACACACCCATGCATCAGGCTGTTGTCAGTTTTACGGAAGATGCGTATCTTCAAGACGTCAACAGAGGTTTGTGATGGATTTGGGTAACCTTCCCTCCCCCCCCCCCCCCCGCTGGGATGCCGGGGGGGGGGGGGGGGGGGGGGGGGGGTCTTTCGTATAAATAGTTCCCCCACCTTCAGGAATTTTCTCTTTTCTGCCACTCTCTTTGACTCTGCCTTTTCCCTTTAATTTGATAATAAAGATAATTAATAATGCTTATATAGCGCATAATCTTGCAAAGCAACTCAATGCGCTTTTCACTCACCATTCGTACAAACATTTCTAACAAACTGGCCCACGCATCCTCACCATACATCTCTATGAAAATGAATACATATTAGAGAATGCATTGCATATAATCATAACACAACACACCAACACCCACCTCCCTTCAACGCCACCACCCCAACCATCCCCCCACCCCCCCAACCATCCCCCCCACCCCCCATCCCCATCCCCACCCTGCCCCCCTACTCTCCACCCCCACCCCATACACACACACGCGTTAACCTCATACTCAACGTCTTCTATCTTTTTGACTTATTGGCCCATTCTCCTTGCCTTTTAAAAAAACCAACAACAGACATGTTTCAATCTTTCAAATAATTTTTTCTCCTTTGAGCTCCTCCAAAATCGGAATGTGTCGGCCGTACGCAGTGGGAGAGACTAGTGAAAACTGAAAACATACGTACCTTACCCATTATGGCCATATGGCTCGGGAACAAAGAAGAAGGTAACTTCTTGACTGCCTGAGAAAGAAAAAAACACACCAAAACATAAAAAACAAAACAAAAAAACTATGAAATGCACAAGAACTGTTAGTACTAATCTGGCAAAACAGTCTGTAGATTTAACACCCCCCACCCTGACTGTTATGAAACAAAAGACTGCATCCCAGAATTATTCTCCTTCGTCACCTGATGACATGAGATATGTGGCGTTAAAGGGGGTAATGTTGACAATTATTCATGGTGTGTACAGAAATGTGTGTTTCATATTCACATTTAATTTTTTTTTTAAATGTGCGTCTCCTGTTATTGAAAAAACTTAGATGAACAACTGGATGGTAATAGCGAAAGCTTTATATCATCAATCACGTTTGACATTATTTTGAATTTGCAAGAAGGATTTTTTATGTTTTTGTTGTTGACGTACCCTGGCTGAAAGACTCCAGGGATCATCTCAACAGCCGAAGCATTCGAACACTATATTGGTACAAATGCATCAGCTAGGGATGAGAACATCATGTGTGTGTGACCGTTTTTGATTACCCCGCCATGTGGGCAGCCACACTCCGTCTTCAGGGGATTTTAGAGACTGACGATGTTATGCTAGGGGTTTGTCATGGCTAAAGACAATCCTCGCATAACTATGCATAGCATAACATTTTGATGTCTTGGTATTTTAACCTATGTCAATTGGTTTGCACAGCCTTAAGTGAAGGCAGATTTTTTTGTCCAGGTATTGTACATTATATCTACAGAAAGTAATGGGTTAGATCAAGTCTGATTTCTTTGAAACCAGGAACATTATACCGCAGAGTATTGGTATTGGGTATATTGTAGTCACATCACAGAGACAATCATGCCCCTGTGAAATTCGGGCTGTTCCCACTTGGAGAAAGCGTCGTCGCTAGTGCAGTGCAACTCTTTGTTTTTGGGTGGGGATGAGGAGGGGAGTGGGGGGGACTCGGGAAACCTAGCTATCAATTTTGTTCATACCTGACAGCAGGACGACTTCTCCCCCTTGCTCATATCAACTTTTAGCTACTGTGGTGTTTTTTACACAGAGACTTTGTACAAGGAAACAGACAGATGAAGAGAGAGAGACTTCCTGTGCATATTGTGTAGAGAGAGAGACTTTCCTGTGCATATTGTGTAGAGAGAGAGACTTCCTGTGCAATTGGGGAAATGTAATTTCTTTTGTGGTCTGTACAGTTTCGTTCACTATG
>JAGGCT020000365.1:0-18065 GCA_017654935.2 Phymorhynchus buccinoides
ACCGCAGGCGCCGAGAGCTGTCCCTGGTCGGTCGGCAGGATTCCGCAGCAGGGTGGATTGGGTGAGAGGCGTCGCCCATGATCCCCAACAGCTTCTTGACAGAAGCTCGCTGGTAGAGGACAGCAGTTGAAGTGAGGTCCTCCCTTACCAGACGTGCAGCTGTCCTGGTGACCTTCTCCAGCCGGTCGGTGTCATGCTTGGCGCTGCCGAAGAAGCAGAGCTGGTTGAAGAGAATGACACTCTGGATGGTGGCCTGATAGAAGAGGGACAGGATCCTTGGGCAGACATGGAAGGATTTCAGCTTCCGCAGGAAGTACATCCGCTGGTTGGCCTTAAGGCAGCAGGCGTCAACGTTGGGGGTCCATGACAGCTTGTCGTCGATGTCGTCGATGGTGGTGCCCAAGTACTTGTAGGATTTAACGGTGTCCACTGGCTGAAGTCAATCACCAGTTCTTTGGACACGTTGAGCTCCAGGAAGTTGGCGTCACACCAGGCGACAAGCCTCTGGACAGCAGTCAGGTACTGGGACTCGTCCTGCTCCATCAGGCTCGTCAGGGACGTATCATCCGCAAATTTGATTTGCAGATTGGAGTCCTCGGTGCTGCGGCAGTCGGCGGTGTAGAGGACAAAGAGCACAGGAGAGACAGCACACATCCCTGGGGAGCTCCGGTGTTGGTGGTCAGTCTGCTGAACAATGTCCCGCCCACTCGGACTCGTTATGACCTTTCTGCAAGAAAGCTAATGATCCATTGAGTGAGCAAGGGTTTGACTGACATGGCCTGGAGCTTCTGCACCATGAGATGCGGCTGCATTGTCTTGAAGGCGCTGCTAAAGTCAATGAACAGGACTCTGGCGTAGGTCTTGGGCTTGTCGAGGTGTTGCAAGATGTTGTGGAGGAGGGCCAGGATAGCATCTTCTTCCGTGCTCTTATTCTTTGAGTAAGCAAACTGCAGTGGGTCTTGATGGTCAGCAGTCTCTGTTCTGAGGTGGCCAAGAACGATCCTCTCCAGGCACTTGAATGGAATTGAAGTGAGTGCCACTGGTCTGTAGTCGTTCAGCTCATTGGGAGACGACTTCTTGGGGACTGCTACGATGGTTGAGGCCTTCCAGATGCTGGGAATGGTGCCTTCATCCAAGGATCGTTGGTACAGTTTGGCAAACACAGGGGCCAGAGAGTCCCTGCACTCCTTCAGAGTCCTGCCAGATACATCATCTGGGCCAGCAGCACTGCGGGTCTTCACTCTTTGGAAGACCTTCCTTACCTCAGGTGATGTCCAGAGGGCGTGAGGGATGACTGAGGACCTCCTCCGTGGCGTTCTTCCGTTCCTGAGCGAAGGCGTGCTTGTCAAACCGGCAGTAGAACGTATTAAGCTCTTCAGCAAGCTTTGCCTCGTCAGTGGTCTGGAGTTGGGCTTTCTTGTCCTTGTACCTGGTCATCTTCTCCAGGCCTCTCCAGCACCGCCTGGCGTTGTTGCTCTGGAACTCCTCCTCCACCCTGTCCCTGTAGCGCCGTTTGTCCGTAGTGATCTGGGCATCGATGGCTTGCTGGACCTCCCTCACAGTGCTGTCGTCTCTTCTGTGAAGGCGTTCCTCTTCTTCCCCAGCAGACCCTTCAGCTGGTGGGACACCCATGGCTTGCCGTTGCAAAGGACTTGACTTGCTTGCAGTCCACAATCATGTCCACGCAGAAGTTGACGTAATCAGAGATCACCTCAGCTGCAGTGTCCATGGAGTCCTCCGCCACGAGGATGTCCCAGCCAGTGGAGTCAAAGCAGCCGTTCAGCGTCTCGATGGCCTGGCTTGTCCAGACCTTCACGTTCCTGACGACTGGCTTCACCCGCTTCAGCTTCTGCCGGCAGGTGGGCACCAGCTGCACCATGTTGTGCACTGACCTGCCGAGTTTGGGAAGGGGTCGTGAGCGGTAGGCCCGGGGTATGTGGCCATAACAGAGGTCTATGGTGTTGTTGTTGCACGTGGGACAGGTCACGTACTGCTTGAAGTGAGGCAGGGCAGCATTGGGGCGACACTTGTTGAAGTCCCCCATCACAAAGGACGGGGAGTCAGAGGATGTCGCTGACAGACTGTGGACCACAGCCCTGATCTTCTCACTGACTGTCTGCACGTTGGCCTTGGGGGGAATGTAAACCACTGTCACAAACAACTGGTTGAACTCTCTGGGCAGGTAGAACGGGCGGAGGGCGACACTAATGAGTTCAAGGTCCTCACAACAAATTGTTGTCTTAGTCGTTACGTTAGTGCACCACTTGGAGTTCACACACACAGACACCCCCACCTTTAGTCTTGTCCGTCTACTCAACACTACGATCGAACCGATGGAAGGTGAAATCCTGAATGTCAGGACTGCCATCGTTCTCTGTCAACCACATCTCTGACAGACAGATCAGGTTGGCTTCTTTCGTGAAAGAGCTTGACACACGCGGCGAACTCTGTTTCTTTGTTTCGGATCAACTGTACGTTGCCAATCACAACAGACGGCAACGGAAGTTTATAATATAAACGTAAATATTATTTACGTCCTCTTGCACGCAGCCTTATCCCCCTCTCTTTTCCCTCTCTTCCGGGGTCGAAGTTCACGCAGCACAGAACTCGACAAGTCAAGCGCGTCTGGCGCACGTGCAACATGCCTTTTACTAAGTAGAAATTCACGTGTGTATTTCACCATGGCGGAATAAACAAGTCGATTACAAATGGCCTACTTACAGTCTACTTGAATCACACAATTTCTTCACACACAAAATACATCCAAAGAATCACACGTTTACATAAACCATTAACGTCAATCGATCCACTAAAACCTTATGTACAACATAGTAAAACTTGAACTCATAAAACTACCTAAAACCTACACAAAATCACATAAAAGAACAGGGGACAGACGACGTGCCGCTGGTCGCACCCTGAGTTGTGCCCCTCTGGGTAGGAGTCGGTTCAGGACCGAACAAACCTCGCCTCTGATGGGATTTGAACCCGTGACCTCCCAGCTAGTAATCCGCCACTACGCCATGGCGGCTAGTTCATTTGTTTTTTCCACTATGGTTGAAACTTCCTTTAGATGTACATTATACCCACTTCCAAACGAAAAACGAGTTAATGGCACGTTTCTTCATATGCTGGCTACAATTTTAAGTAAAGAAAGCCTTACATAAATCAAACAATCATCCTTATTGGATGTGTGGGCATTGCGAGTAGAATCACGGGGAAAGAGCATTATAATAATATGTTGTGGAACGAATGCGTCTTTGGTTATGTGATCATGCGCAATCCTAAAATCCAACATCAAGGTGGCAATTCACGAAAATCGGTAAGGCATAGTTTATTTTTCTTTAGCGAATTATGATCGTAGAACACAAAATCGCATTGACATGTAACATTTTGGGGAGGGGCTTCAGACAATCACATCTACGTCTGCCAGAGATCCTGAGACTGCCCAAAGTGGCTGATTTGCCTACCTGTGATGCTACGAAGCCTAACTGAAGCCTAACTGATGCTACGAAGCCTAACTGAAGCCTAACTGATGCTACGAAGCCTAACTGAAGCCTAACTGGTGCTACGAAGCCTAACTGAAGCCTAACTGGTGCTACAGAGTCCTAACTGAAGCCTAACTGATGCTACGAAGCCTAAAGCCTAAATGAAAGCCTAACTGGTGCTACAAAGCCTAACTGAAGCCTAACTGATGCTACAAAGCCTAACTGAAGCCTAACTGATGCTACAAAGCCTAACTGAAGCCTAACTGGTGCTACAAAGCCTAACTGAAGCCTAACTGATGCTACAAAGCCTAACTGAAGCCTAACTGATGCTACAAAGCCTAACTGAAGCCTAACTGATGCTACAAAGCCTAACTGAAGCCTAACTGATGCTACGAAGCCTAACTGAGAGCCTACTGATGCTATGAAGCCTATCTGAAGCCTAACTGATGCTACAAAGCCTAACCGATTCTGGTCACAGAGTTAGGTCCGTGATTCTGGTGCATTAGATGCAGTCCCACTTGGAACACATATGGGAGAAACGGGTATTTTGTTGCTTTTACATCCTCTCCCACATCATTAGCAGCTTCTTAAATGGCCAGGACCCCGATTTCACATTTCTAAGCTATGCTTTGGGTTTGTTTTTGACACGTAGTTTTATTCACTGATGACGTCTGAATATCGCCATTTAAAGCTTGTTGAAACGGCGTGCTAGTGCATCTCAACTGAACATTATGCTTGCCGTTTCATACAGCCTCTGATGGACACATTATCATTGCTGACCATGATATGTTTTGCATTGCACAAAAGATCAAGCCTTGTATTGGGGTAGAAATGTTATATGACCGCAAAGTTGATCACATAGTTTAAGAACGGTAGTGTAAGTACTAACAAGAGGCAAAGCCTTCAAGGATCACTCGCTTTGTGTTTATGGATATAAATGCCAGGTTGTGTACTTTCACAGAAACTCTGTACCAAAAATAGAAAAAAACATCGTTTTGCACATTCTGTAAAACATATATAAAAAAGGACACTGGACACAAATCAATTGGTTAGTTGGTGTACTCGCTTTATGTTTTGGGAGATGGATCTAAATGCCAGATTGTTCACTTTCAAAAACACTTCAAACGTCAAGGTCAAAGGGTACAATTTCTAAACAGGACAAATATGCTTAGGTAAAGGTCATCATTGGTCACCAATGTCAACGATACTTAGTATTCCATATGATCTTAAGGTAGTCTACCTACTTGCCAAATTTGAAAACTGTCCCAGCCATAATGTAAAAAGATGGCCCAAACAAGTAATTGACGATGTTCAAGGTCAAAGGTCAAGGTTAAAGTCAAAACGGTGAAAGTCACCGTGTTACCTAATCACCTTAGGCTAATACACCAGCATGCCATATTTGTGGGCCCTAACTGTAAAAATGTGAAATATATGGCCAAGACAAAACTTACATGTTAAAGGTCAAAGGTCAAGGTCATTGGTTAATTTCAATATGCAATCATCTTTCTTGAAAGCTGGCATAAAGCTGGTGGTGTAGAGTGGCACAGTGGTATCGCGTTCGCTTCGTGTCAAGTAAACCCGAGTTCGAACCTGGGTACAGGGGATTTTTTCCTCTCATTCTGCACTAGGCCTTAACGGTCTGAACGTGGAGTCTTTCGGATGAGACGATAAACCGAGGTCCCGTGTGCCCATGCACTTAGCATACGTTAAACCCAGTGGCAACGAAAAAGCTGTCATTTGGTAAAAATGTACCCCCCTCATCAGTGACAAAAATCGCATTCAAAAAAAAAAATAAATAAAAAAAATTGGGAGGCGCGCCTCTGGCTGCGACTCGCTCTCCAGGTGGGAGCAACCCGAATTTCACAGAGACGCCTCTGTGACTACCTAGTACCTAGTACCTAGTAAACATATGTATGTATGCAAAGTTTGAACAATGTACGGCTTCAAGTTCCCGATAAAAAGCCAACGTTAAAGTTTTGACCACGGACGCAACACACACACACACACACACAGACACACACACACACACACACACACACACACACACACACACACACACACACACACACACACACACACACACACACACACACACACACACACACACACACACACACACACACACACACACACACACACACACACACACACACACACACACACACACACACACACACACACAACTACAACTTTTAAGTGATTACTGATGTCTAAAAAATATTCCATCGCCTTTTGCCATGCCGCCTATATCTGTAAATGAAACATTGAACTACCTATTACATTTGAAACAATCAGGATCAAGAGACTTAAATGGAATTGACAAAAAGTTTTTAAAACTAGCTGCACCTGCTCTTGCTGACACTCTCACTTATCTCTATAGTCTTTGCATTGATAAGGCACAATTTCCTGTAAAACTTAAACAAGGTAAAGTTAGTCCGCTATGCAAATCAGGTGACCGTGCCAGTCCGTCAATCTATCGCCCTATATCTGTACTTTCACTGCGGTCAAAGCCACTAGAAAAATATTTTCAATTCTATTTGCGTAACCACTTGAATCGATATGATCTACAGCATGAAAATCAGTCAGGTTTTCGTGAAAATCACTCGTGCCATGCAGCCCTCACACAGCTGGTCGTTAAATTCCTTTATAATATAAATAACAATGATTTCACCGGAATTATTTTAATTGATTTTGCCAAAGCGTTTGAAGTTACAGACTTATTTTGTTAACACGAGTGAGCCAAAATCATTATCTGAGTTTTACTTCATTATTACGAAGTCATTATCAGATGTAAAGCACAACGTGCAGAGTGATGCACCAAGGGTGAAACCCTCTTACAGTAACAGCGGTGTTGTACTGGTTTGTGCCTTTTGGTGGAGGTACGCACTGTGCCAGTGCTTTCTAGTTGATGTACGACAGCAATATTTCTGAGAGAAAGAGCAATGTAAAGGGGGACCTGTATGGGGCCCTTGTTGAGCTCGATGGCATTGTTTCCTAACCCCAACTGAGCTGACAGCGGCCACACAGGTTCGGTTATGTAGCCATGTTACCCTATCTCTATGTGCCCATGTCTCTATGTGTCCCCCTGTTATGTGTAGCCATCTCTATGTATCCCCGTGTCTATGCATAGCTGTCTGTAGATGCCCTCATTTTAAAACAATTACATCTCATTGCTTTTCGTAACCACAACCTAGTTGTTAATCGTCTCCCTATCCCAAACATTAACCATAAGCCTATCCTTGGCAACTGACAGCAGACATGTTACGTGAATGCTGACACACAGCACAGATCAGTCCAAGATGTAACTGTAGACAATGTGGATGGCACAGCACAGCAGACATACATGAATGGGCTGACACACAGCACAGATCAGTCCAATATGTAATTGGAGACACATCCCCGGCTGGTTTCCACCTATCATGGTGGGGGGTGGACTATAATAGATTAACTTAACTAACTAATTGGAGACAATGTGGATGGCAATGCACAGCAGACATACATGAATGCTGGCACACAGCACAGATCAGTCCAATATGAGATATCAGTCCAAGATGTAATTGGAGACAACCCCCCCCCCCCCCCCCCCCCCCCCCCCCCGGCAGGCTTCCACCTATCATGGTGGGGGTGGGGGGTGGGTACTTACGGAGGTGAGCCCAGCAGCCTCCTAAAGTCATAACGCACATCCGCGTCATAGGAGGCGAGCATGCAGATAGGGCTTATGCAGATAGGGCCCTACCGTGGAGTCTTTCAGCAGAAATAGTTCCCCCATCTTTTGGAAGTTCTATGCTAGTAACTTCCCCTACTCTGTCACTCTCTTTGACTCTGCCTTTTCTCTTTTTGCTTTCTGGCATCTACTTATTTCTGCCTTATTGGTCCATTCTCCTGCATTTTTTCTATAAAATCCTTCCACGTTCTTCCTTTTTACAATTGATGACATGCCATGTTTTTGGGGTATTGTTCACTGGCTTCCAGACGTGAGACATTGCACAATTGCGTGGGCACATGTTGTCCATCCTGCAGTGCACAATTGCGTGGGCACATGTTGTCCATCCTGCAGTGCACAATTGCGTGGGCACATGTTGTCCATCCTGCAGTGCACATTTGCCTAGATGGCTTTAACAAATATATTTTAGCGTACTAGTACGTGTTTGTTATACCTTTTTAGTCCCTTTTTTCCAGCATGGACTCGATCAATAGAGCGGAATGGCTTACGTTTCCAGCACTGTCTGGAATAATGTGCTATATGGTACAATGATGGAAGTGTCATATTATGAATTGCACTAGGTCTTATTTATGTTTTCAGGTTTTTGTATGTTGTTATTCATTGATTTGTTTAGTTATACGTGGTGGAAGTTTACGCGGTGACAGTCCTGAGATAACAATAGCTGTTGACGGGACTATAATAGATTAACTTAGCTAACTAATTGGAGACAATGTGGATGGCAAAGCACAGCAGACTACATGAATGCTGACACACAACACAGATCAGTCCAAGATGTAATTGGAGACAATGTGGATGGCAAAGCACAGCAGACATACATGAATGCTGACACACAGCACAGATCAGTCCAAGATGTAATTGGAGACAATGTGGATGACAAAGCACAGCAGACTACATGAATGCTGACACACAGCACAGATCAGTCCAAGATGTAACTGGAGACAATGTGGATGACAAAGCACAGCAGACATACATGAATGCTGACACACAGCACAGATCAGTCCAAGATGTAATTGGAGACAATGTGGATGGCAAAGCACAGCAGACTACATGAATGCTGACACACAGCACAGATCAGTCCAAGATGTAATTGGAGACAATGTGGATGGCAAAGCACAGCAGACATACATGAATGCTGACACACAGCACAGATCAGTCCAAGATGTAATTGGAGACAATGTGGATGGCAAAGCACAGCAGACATACATGAATGCTGACACACAGCACAGATCAGTCCAAGATGTAACTGGAGACAATGTGGATGACAAAGCACAGCAGACATACATGGATGCTGACACACAGCACAGATCAGTCCAAGATGTAATTGGAGACAATGTGGATGGCAAAGCACAGCAGACATACATGAATGCTGACACACAGCACAGATCAGTCCAAGATGTAACTGGAGACAATGTGGATGGCACAGCACAGCAGACATACATGAATGCTGACACACAGCACAGATCAGTCCAATATGTAACTGGAGACACTGTGCATGCACATGTTTCTCGGTTTGACCACAATAAAACATAACGACAACCAAGCATGGACAGTGTTGTGTAGGATACATACTAAAAAAGACTACATTGCGTTTCATTAAAGGCAGACATGGCGAGATCCATTTTGATTTCACTTATTGTTTTGGCCGCATTTCGGCGAAATTACGACCAAACTATTCCGCTTCTCAAATACTCCAGCAACTTTTGTTAGAATGTCAGTCAGGATAAAAAGAAAGAAAGAAAAGAATTTGTACAAATAGAAAATTATTCCCATCTGAATGCGACATCCTTATACAAGTTACACAAATGACATATAGACTGAAATGCTAGTAAAAAAACCTGAAACATACTGCAACGTCACAAGAGACAAAATGGATTTATAGACATATGGAACATAAACAAACTGGAAAAAACACGACAAGTGTAAAGTGACGTTATTTTATGATGAACTGGAAACAGACAGTGGAGAACCTGAAGCTTGTCGACAGACGCTGGAGTGACATGGACATGATGAACTGGAAACAGACAGTGGAAACTGAAGCTTGTCGACAGACGCTGAAACGAGACATGATGAACTGGAAGCAGACAGTAAGAGACAGAATTGATGAACTGGAAACAGTGATGGACCTGATGAACTGGAAACAGACAGTGGAGACATGGACCTGAAGCTGGTCGACAGACGCTGGCTGGATGTGACATGGACATGAAGCTTGTCGACAGACGCTGGAGTGACATGGACATGATGAACTGGAAACAGACAGTGGAGAGGGACCTGAAGCTTGTCGACAGACGCTGGAGTGACATGGACATGATGAACTGGAAACAGACAGTGGAGAGGGACCTGAAGCTTGTCCACTGACGCTGGAGTGACATGGACACAGACGCTGACAGTGGACATGGACATGATGAATGAAGCTTGTCGACAGACGCTGGAGTGACATGGACATGATGAACTGGAAACAGACAGTGGAGGGACCTGAAGCTGGAGACATGGACATGATGAACTGGAAAAGACTTGGAGAGGGACAGACAGACGCTGGAGTGACATGGACATGATGAACTGGAAACAGACAGTGGAGAGGGACAGACGCTGAAGCTTGTCGACAGACGCTGGGGTGACATGGACATGATGAACTGGAACCAGACAGTGGAGAGGGACCTGAAGATTGTCCACAGATGCTGGAGTGACATGGACAAGCTGGCTGAGGACAACGCCCAGTGGAGAGCATTGACTGCCTCATGCGTCGAGCGACAAGGGAGCATCTACTAAGTCATTTAAGCATAAAATACTTTATGACATACGAAAATCCTATTTAATTAAGAACATCTTCTGTTTATTAAGATACCCAGGGGTATTTCGGAATCAGGAACGCGAAAACCCAACAAGTCTCCAAAGTGACCTGCACAATGCATCCCTCAGACCGTGTTCAACGATACTCCTGGAATGAACTGCATCAACCCTATTTAAATGCAGCTAATTTCATCAGGGATATAGGAGATCCAACCATGGTTGTGTTTGGTGTTTTCGGAAATGTGATGATCATTCTGATCATTCTTCGCCTTCGTTCATCCTCGTCCAGTATTTTCTTCATAGTTCTGGCCGTGTCTGACCAGACCATGTTGGTATATCCTTTCCAGAATGTTCTCCGATATATGGCCACATTTACCTACCTAAGGGACCAGGGCTCATGGCAGTGCAAAGTGTACATGCTGATGATACGTGTAGCGTTACCTGTATCGTCCTGGATGCTGGTGTCACTCACCATGCTCAGAGCTGCCTCTGTGCTGTGGCCACTTCGTGTCGGTGCTCTGTGGACCAAGAGAAAGTCGTGGGCCTCTTCTGGTATAACGATTCTCGTTCTTACTTTGGTGAATTGTCATAATCTATATGGAAATGATGTGCATCGAGGTTCTTGTCAAATAACTTACTCGGGATCAGGAACGTATGTATGGTTTATATTGACAATAGACCCTTGGATTCGCCTTCTTCAGTTTTGCCTCGGGCCATTGATCATACTGGCCACCAGCAATTGTGTTCTGGTGTGGACACTGGTCAGATCTTTGACAGCAAACAAACATCTTTCAACACAACAAGCCAGTCAGGATTCCAGACAACAGAAAGTGTTTTCACTGACGGTCACCTTGGTTGTGGCAAATGTTGCCTTTTTCCTCCTGACAACACCACTTGCTATAGGTCTCTTGCTTGAAGTCCATTATGATCGGAGCGACCCAATTGAGAGCGGACAGTTCAGGGTGTTTTCCACGACCAGCGACGTGCTGTCTAGCTTCAACAATGCAATCAACTTCTACCTGTACTGTTTGACTGGCACCAAGTTCAGAGCAGAGTTCATGAAAATAACAGGGGATATTTATGGCGTGTTCTGTAAGACAAAGAAAACCATCTGGTAAATAGCATTGGGAGCATTGTGTGTTTGTGGTGTTTTCTATAAGACCAAGACAAATGTGTTCACAGCAGTGCTTGGAAACGACATGACCCTGAGGTCACGTTCAAATGTTTTTGCTGTGTGTGTGTGTGTGTGGTGCATGCGCGCGCGGCATTGCATTGTGTGTGTGTGTGTGTGGTGTGTGTCTGAGTCATTCATAAAGACCACCACCACATCCCCAAGACTGCAGCACTTAGTGTCATGACTCCTGGTTTAGTTTGACAGTCTGAGTAATTCCCGAAGACCACCACATCCCCAAGACTGCAGCACTTAGTGCCATGGCTCCTGGTTTAGCTTCAGAGTTGTGAGACATCTAACTCATTCCACCTGGGCAGAGACGTCCATTTCCTTTCCTGACCAATCTAGAAACTATTAACGACTAAAATACGTTTGTTCTGAAGCTATTTGTTCGCCAGACTGATAGCTAAACTCGTTGCGTGATTTTAATTAAATAATTTGCAAGCACTTCATTGTGGGCATTTTTTTCTCGTGTAATAAAACTAGTACAGTGGAACATCCCTTATAAGACCTTAAAAAATCATCCAAAATGAGGTCTTATAACGGAGGCAATTTGGTTGTTGTTGGGCTGTCCCATCTTCTGGGTCATACAGTGGCGTTGCTCCCACGCCGCTCATTCCGAATCGCAATTCAAAGCTACACCCCGGTTTGTTCAAGTCGCAGAATCCGAGACCATTCCAGCAGTCCAAGGGGAGCGAATCTATGTTAGGCCGTTAGGAGGCAACCAACCAGAGGAGACACTACACTGCTGCTGAGTCACTTCGGTGGAGTTCAGCGGAGCCTGTTCAGGACACCGACCTAGGTAATGTTTAATACTTACAAAGAAGGGCAATGTCCCTCAGAGAAGTAGGTCTTATGTGGGAGGGAGTCTTATAATGGGAGGTCGTCAAGGGAGGTTCCACTGTACGTCTCAGAGCTTTCAGGCTGGGCAAATGGCAGTGCGCAACGGGCTAACCCAAGGCATTTTACTCCTAATTTACTCACTCCACCCACCCCGGTGTAAATGGGTACCTGACGTCAGTTGGGGAAAAGTCCTTCGGATGAGACTTAAAACCGAGGTCCCGTGTGCGAAACGCATGCACAAAGATCTTGCGCACACGTTAAAGCCCATTCCACTATTCGGTAGGAGTAGGCCGTGTTGTGCCGGTGGAATGGATGACACGAACTCACACAGCATGCATCCTGTGCGCCAATAGCAGTCTAAATGAAGACTTTGGGCGTGGGGCAGGATAAACATCCCCAATAGGAAGAAGAAGAAGAACTAAAGACTAAAGCTGTTCAATGATCTTTGACTGCTGCAACTACTGGTACACAAAATGAACAAACCTGAAAGGCCGGGGTCTATGGGGTAATGTCCCCCTGCAGCTGAAACAAAAATTGATTTATGAAGGTATTTTAGTTTGCTTTTTCCACAATTCATACAAATGCTTATTTCAAAGTGTTTGAAAAATACATTAGACACACAAAGATCTTGTTTGACACATTTTTAAAAAAAAAGGAACTTCCTTTTCTGGTAAAATTCAAGAACAGGAAATCCTTGTATGCCAGGAAATGTTGCACCCGTTTTGCTGCACTTTAGATAAAGATCCTTTATGATTTATTGTACAGCTCTCTCTGTACTGTTGCTCCCTTAACTTCAGACTAATGTAGAAACAAGGGCATCGCCGTGCGGCAGCAACGCATTGTGACAATGTAAACTCGGGGGGGCCAGAGGCATGTCCTGCCCCCCCCCCCCCCCCCCCCCCCCCCACCATTACAGAACGCATAAAATACATAGCCCAAAAATTGAAGTGATTCTGTTCAGTAGTTCACGAGATACAGCTGAACTTTTATGCAAACTTCCTTGCATCATGTTCTCTCATTCCCCCCCCCCCCCCCCACCCCCCAATAAACACACCACTTTCCACCTTTTACAGAACGCATAGAAATACATAGCCCAAAATTTGAAGCGATACCCTGTTCAGTAGTTCACGAGATACAGCTGAACTTTTATGCAGAACTTCCTTGCACCATGGTACACCACCACACAAAATTTGAAGCGATTCTGTTCGCCAAGTTCACGAGATAAAGCTGGGGGGAAATTACATAGCCCAAAGAAGGAAATTTCCGTTTTCAAGGTCAAACTTCAAGGTCAAGGTCAGCACTGTGGTGTTGATTAACGAAGGAAAAGCTTCCCTTTTTTTAAGCTGTCTACCACTCTGCCAATTTTAATCAAAATCCAAACAGTAGTTTTTAAGATAATCGATACACAGACACACCAACCGATCACAATACCTCGGCCTCTGGCCGGGTAAGATCCTTTATGATTTATTGTACCGCTCTCTCTGAACTGTGGGTCCCCTGACTTCAGACTAATGCAGAAAAGATCCTTTATGATTTATTGTACCGCTCTGTCTAAACTGTGGGTTCCCTGACTTCAGACTAATGCAGAAAAGATCCTTTATGATTTATTGTACCGCTCTGTCTGAACTGTGGGTCCCCTGACTTCAGACTAATGCAGAAAAGATCCTTTATGATTTATTGTACCGCTCTGTCTGAACTGTGTGTCCCCTGACTTCAGACTAATGCAGAAAAGCCATTGGAGTGAAAGGCGTCGTTTGGATGATATGACACTACATGTACTATGGAAACCATCACAGTCAAAACACAAAATAAGAGCACAAGGCACACATGTATATGTACGCACGCACACACACACACACAACCACGACACACACACACGACACACACAACACACACACACACATACACACAAACACACAACAAAAAAAACACACCACACACACACACACAACCACACAATCACACACACACACACACACACACACGTCACGAAGCAAAACCAATCTAATCTAAGTCATCCAAACTTGCTTCTTTTTTTTGTTTGTTAATCCATTAGCCGTAATATCAGGTCTTCTTAATTGCACAAATAAGACAAGCTGAAAACAAAACATGACACTATAATATTTATATTATGTTCTAACTAAACTCATTCATGCATCATACGCACTTTTAAACAAATAGGGAGTGGTACAAGTGATTACAGCTTTTCGGAATAATAAATTAGTGACAAGAAAACATTCAAATAACTAGAGCGTAAAAACGCTAGATAAACCAGCTAAGGGGCAGCATTTTCAGCTCCAGCGACCTTAACCTTTGACCATTCTTAAAACTAGACCGTGAAAACGCTAGACAAACCAGCTAAGGGGCAGCATTTTGAGCTCCAGTGACCTTAATTCTTTGACCATTCTTATAACTAGACCGTGAAAACGCTAGACAAACCAGCTAAGGGGCAGCATTTTCAGCTCCAGTGACCTTAGCCTTTGACCAATGACTTTCATTTTCGAACTTGGCCTAGATATCCTAACTACCTATCCGCATGCAAAATTTGAGGGTCCCAGGTCCCTGCGTTTAAACGCAATGTTGGCAACATACATTAGTCAACCATCCAGGAACAGACAGACAGCCCTGAAAACAGTAGCCAGCGTTCGCTTCATGGCTGATTTAAAACATCAAACACCATTTAAGCATACAGTGGAACCTCCCTTATAAGATCTCCCATTATAAGACTCCCTCCCACAGAAGACCTACTTCTCCGAGACATTGCCCTTCTTTGCTAGTATTAAAATTACCTCCCTTATAAGACCCCTCCCATTATAAGACTCCCTCCCACATAAGACCTACTTCTCTGAGACATTGCCCTTCTTTGTTAGTATTAAAATTACCTCCCTTATAAGACCCCTCCCTTAAAGACCCCCTCCCTTATAAGACCTCATTTTGGATGATTTTTTAAGGTCTTAAAGGGAGGTTCCAATGCATTGCCCATCAATTATTAGCTAAGGCCATTACGACCGTCTCATATTTTTGTTTCATGACAGACAGGCACACACACACAGAGAACCAGAACTTTGTCGGTGAAATTCAAAAACCTTGTATCTCGAATTTTGGGGGTTTTGAGTTAGATACATAATCAGCTCTCTAATTTTTCCTTCCACCAAAAGCTCGTATTTCTAATGACTTTCTTTCTGGGGTAAATGAGGTTGTGTAAATTTGAAGAAAAACTCCAAATTCAGATTGAGGACAAAAACTCGTATCTTCGTTCTTTTCAAGTATTAAAAAAGAGGGAAAAAAAGAAATTTTAACAAAAATGCAGCCACTGAACTTGCATGTATTGAACAACATATTCATCATTAATATAGTTAATCAATTGTGGTAAATGCGTACTTACTTTTTTTTTTTTTCTTTCTCAAAACTACCAAAATTGAGATAAGAAGTTGGTTTCTGAATTTCACCGACGATAGTCTGGTTTCTGGATCCGTGGTGCTCCCAATCTCACACAAATGGGGGATCATAACAAATGAAAATTGCTGTTCCATAAATTATAAAATCTAATTCATTTTACAAGGCATCAGTTCGTCAGAAATAAATTTCAAGACACACACACACACACACCCGACACTCTCATAAATATGATAACAATTCTACACAAACACACATACATAAAGAGAGTAGGCAGAGGATGAGTGAGAGAGAGAGGATGAGAGAGAGAGAGAGAGAGAGGAGAGAGAGAGAGAGAGGAGAGAGAGATGAGAGAGAGAGAGAGAGACGGATATTCAGACAGAAAATATTAAAGTTTTGATTCTTACAAAAGATAATAAACGAAAATGTTACATGGAAAACATATATGTCTGCGATAATGTGAATAAGGAATGAAAAATATTAATTAATAAATGTCTAAAATTGTTCACTTTTAAGTTTAGCGCACATGTCTTGAACACAAGTGATATAGAATGAAAATACTTGTTGACACTTTTAACCTTCACCATGCTTCCTTGGTATTCTAGTACCCAGAGACACATAAAAACTGTTATATCTCAAAAACTATTTTAAGCAATCGTCATGAAATTTCATGACTTTATCAAAAACGTTAAAGGCTTTACGTGCCTTAAATTTCATTAATGTGTATAAAATACAAATGACGTAATATGATGCGTCATTTTAACATGCTTGTCCTGATGGCGCGGGTCTCCTACGACCCATAATTTAAAGTGCAGAAATATGCCACTGCAGTGCATTGAGTATGGGTAGTGGGAGACCCCCACCATCTGGATAAGGATAAACACATGGTGACTCTATGACAAGTATGGGTCCTGGAGGACCCGCATCATCTGGACAGGGATGAACACTGTTAAAATGCATGTCCCTTTCCATTTTAATGAGTATGGGTAGTGGAACACCCGCGCGTCGTGTCTGTGTAGTCAAAAGCATGATCCGGTAAAGGTTAAGCATCAGAGTTGAAATCAAAGTGATTTGCAAATCATTCTCTTCAGGGACCAGGTAATTTGATGATGTTCTTGGCTTTGTCCGTTGCATCTGAACCAACAAGAAGGGGCTAATTATTTTTTGGAGCACGCATGTCTTACACAGCTGTTTCGGGAGGATCATTTAGTTTATCTATATATTCAGAAGTTTTTTCAAGCAAACTTTAGTTAACTATAACCAACTTTTCATAAATAACAGTCAAGAATATGTTGGAGTTTGTGACTAAATTAGTTGTATTCAGTTGATATTGCTAGATTTTCACTCATGGGCAATATTATTTATGTATGTGTATTGTCCAAGAACATTTTCTACTAAATATGTTGCATGATACTGCTCAACAAATAGAAGTTTTTACCATAAATCTGATTGAAGAAATGTATTAAAAATACAATGAAGAACATGCAGTCAAAATATGTTTACAAACAAAAGCTTGGTGCACTTTTTATCTAAGATTTATAGATTCGGTCTTTTAACTAAATAGCTTGATTTTGTGTGGGATGGAACTGCTGTGGTTACTTTAACCAAAAATCACTGACTTAAGCTCTAAAAATAAACAAATACAGCAGGTACTTGGCAATGAATGTCTTTGCACTTGGTGGGAGTGAAGTGTGATGTACTGGGTGAATGTTTTTGTTCATGGTGCGGGCGTGCAGTTGTTAAAGTGAGCGGGGCGTGTGAAGTGTGAAATAAACTTTTAAAGCATGTAATTACAATTTATTTTGTTCTTTTATAATTGTTTGGTTTCTTTTTTTCTTTTTTTTTCTTTGTTGCTGTCCCATCTTCTGGGCTGTACAGTGGCGTTGCTCCCACGCCGCTCATTCCGAATCCCAATTCGCAGCCACACCCCGGCTTGTTCAGGTCGCAGAATCCGAGACCAGCAGTCCAAGGGGAGCGAATCTATGTTAGGCCGTCAGGAGGCAACCAACCGAGGAGACACTGCACTGCTGCATATAGAAATTGTTTGGTTTCTTGTGTGTATATTTGATGTGTCCGCAAGAAAATTATCCTTGTTTTTATGAGGACAAAATAAAAGTTGAGTTGAGTTGAGTTTGAGAAGAGTTAATACAAGTGATTTAAAAAATACATAAACCTATACCATTGTACAATGTATAATAACATTCCAATGTAATTAAGCTTTCACACAAGCCAGCAAAAATGCACAAAACAACACAGTGTCACACACACACACATGCGCGAGCACACACACACACACACACACACACACATGCGCGAACACACACCACACACACACACACACACACACACACACACACACACACACACACACACACACGCGCAAACACACACCACACACACACATACAGACACACATATACATGGACACAGACTCATTCTTCATCTTTCATTCAGTAACTTGAGTAAGCCATAGCAACTGAGTTGCACGGACAGACCACATACAACAACACACATGTCAAAGGATACACATACAAGCATACTCACACACACGTATGCACGCAGACACACACAAACAAATAACAATACTATTCTACAGCAGGGCTCCCAATCGTCTCGCAAAACAAGGGGTCCCAGGGACTCTTCACTTACACTATAG
>JAGGCT020003659.1:0-12689 GCA_017654935.2 Phymorhynchus buccinoides
TTTCAAGACCATTTTTAGTTAAGTAGGTCTTTATAATCGAGATGAGGTATTTGCAAGAACATTTTTTAGTAAAGTAGGTCTTTATAATCGAGATGAGGTATTTGCAAGAACATTTTGAGTAAAGTAGGTCTTTATAATCGAGATGAGGTATTTGCAAGAACATTTTTTGAATGAATGAAAGAAAGAATGGAATGAAGGAAAGAACGAAATGACTTGAATGAATGAATGATGAATGAATGAATGAATGAATGCCCTGAAATGACATGAATGAATGAATGGATGAACTTATTGAATTAATGAATGAATGAATTACATTAATTAATTAAAGAATGAATGAATGAAATGAATGAATGAAAGAATGGAATGAATGAATGAATGAATGAAAAAATGAATGAATGGAATGAATGAATGAAATGAATGAATGATTAAATGAATGAATGAATGAATGAATGAACTCTCTCATCAACGATCACAATAACTGGGAGAACACTTGTGTGGCATGTCGCCTTGTTACAATTTCACCTCTTCAAAAGTAGCTTTGCGATTTCAACAAAAAAAAATTTTTTTTTTTTCAAGGTCAGTATTAATTCTAACCTATTTTATTCATAACATTTATATAAGCTGCAATCTAGAGTAGGTCGCGTGGCTATATTGTAAAAGAGACAGACAGAGAGAAGAGAAGAGAGAGAGAGAGAGAGAGAGGAGAGATAAGAGAGAGAGAAAGAGAGAGAGAAGAGAGAGAGAGAGAGAGGAAGAGAGAGATCCAACAAAGAGAGAGAGTGAAGAGAGAAAGAGAAGAGAGAGAGAGAGAGAGAGAGAGAGAGAGAGAGAGAAGAGAGAGAGAGAGAGGAGAGAGAGAGAGAGAGAGAAAGAGTTTGAGAGAGAGAGAGAGAAGAGAGAGAGAAGAGGAGAGAGAGAGAGAGAGGAGAGAAGGAGGAGAGAAGAGAGAGAGAGAGAAGATACGAGATAGAGAGAAGGCTAGTTTTATTATGAGCGAGAGAGGAGAGAACGAACGAACGAACGATTTTTATTTATAGAGGGTAATAGAATTAGCAATAACATGCATGGCTTTTTTTTTTTAGCATACCAGCGCTTGTGAGGGTGGATACAGAGAGAGAGAGAGAGAAAGAGAGGAGAAAGAGAGAGAGAGAAGAGAGAGAGAGAGAGAGGAGAGATAGAGATAGAAGAGATGAGAGAGAGAAGAGAGACGAGAGAGAGAGAGAGATTTTTATATAGAGAGAGAGAGAGAGAGATAGAGTAGAGAGAGAGAGAGAGAGAGAGAGAGAGGGGGGGGAGAGAGTGAGAGAGAGAGAGAGGGAGAGAGAGAGAGAAGAGGAGGAGAGACAGAGAGAGAGAGAGATAGGGAGAGAGAGAGAGAGAGAGAGAGAGAGAGGGGGGAGCGAGAGGAGAGAAGAGAGAGAAGGGAGACAGAGAGAGAGAAAGAGAGAGAGGGGAGAGAGAGGGAGAGAGGGAGAGAGGGGAGAGAGGAGAGAGAGAGAGGAAAGAGAGAGAGAGAGAGGAGAGAAAGAAAGAAAGAGAAAGAGAGCGATAGAGAGAGAGAGTGCTAGATCGAGATGCGCTTTTTTGTCGCATAGAGGGGGCTAGAGGCGTTAGATAGGGCCCCGCTATCTGCGAGAGAGAAAGCGACGAGAAGAGAGCAGTGATCAGAGAGAGAGAGAGAAGAACAAGAACAAGAAAAAGAACAACGTTTTAATGAACCGGGCCATCTGCCCATGTCAAAGGGAACAGTGGGAAGGGGACATTGTTAAATCAAACAAAAAGAAAACAAACACAAAAAAGGGAAAATCCATAACACAAAAATATTAGAGAGAGAGAGAGAGAAAGAGAAAGAGAGAGAGAGAGAGAGAGAGAGAGAGAGGAGAGAGAGAGAGAGAGATGAGAGAAGAGAAGAGAGGGAGAGAGAGAGAGAGAGAGATGAGACCAGAGACAGAGTGAGAGAGAGAGACCGAGACAGAGACACAGAGAGAGAGAAATTGCAAGCAAAAAAAGTTTTGATTGGGTTTCATTCTCTGGTTTCAATCTTGAGAGGTGTTGATGATGTTGTTGTTGATGTTGAAGATGATGATTATGCTAAAGATGATAATGATGGTGATGATTTGATAAAAAACAATTTGCACATACACACCACATTTCAACATAGTCATTGCTTACCAACATAGTTATGACCGTATCTGCATTTAGGTACAATGTAGTACACTGAATTAAAAATACTGTTCACAAATGCCAATAACCACGATTAGAACTCCTTATAACATAAGGGTACATACAATTCAATTAATACACACACCTCTTTGCTTTATGTACACGTTGAGTACAGGTAACTCGTGCATCTGTTATTCTAATTAATCAGGTTTTTGTATGTCGACCACTTTTTGTGAAATTGCGCAACACGCATTTCCATGCAGTGCATTATAATCTATTTTATAGTATGTTTTTAGTTCATGTATAAACATAAAAACCCTTGGTTGATTTTGAATAATCCTACATTTATAAACAAAATGTTTAGCTATCAAAAGAATAAAATCAAGTCCTGGTAAAGGTAAACAAGTGCCACCCCCCATGCATTTCTCGGTTAATTGTATTTTTCCGTTTTTGCCTTTCTTACCATACATAAAGCTGTATTTTAGGAACATTTTTAGCTAATAACCTTTTTGGAATACTAACCCTATCCCTAACCCTAGCCCTAAACCTAACCCTACCCCCCACTATGTACTGCAGTACACCGCGATTTGTCACAGTTGTGGTTCGTTGCGTTTTCCCGTCTTATAGGGTGGGGGGTAGGGTTAGGGTTAAGGCTAGGGTTGGGGATAGGGTTAGTATTCCAAAAAGTTATTAGCTAAAAATGTTCCTAAAATACAGCTTTATGTATGGTAAGAAAGGCAAAAACGGACAGAAAATACAATTAACCGAGACAAATGTTAGGGGGGGGGTGGCACATCTTGACTCATCGGGTTTTATTTTTCCGTCATTACCAAATACGGCAGTACCAATTAAGCCTAAGACCATTTTCACACTTAATTATCATTAAAGCTTCTAAGTCCCTCCAAAAACTTTGCACACATTCACAGAACCATAATTAGTGTTGCATCGTGTCTTTCTCTTTTTCACAAAAAGAACATTTATCATTTGTTACTACACCCATTCTTTTCAATATACTATTCGTAACTAGAATATTACAGCACATTCTGATTTGAAACCACCTAAGTTTTATTTCCTTTATTTGTCTAACTTGCTTAAGAGTCTTTTCCCAGTCCACCACATATCCAAGCCTATATTCCCATTTTGCAAAAGCAATAATATCAAAAATGAACAATTCTTCTAAAAGAACATTGTAGTATTTTTTTTGTCCCTTTACCTACTGTTGATATCATCATTATAGCTTTTGTTTGTTCATTACTTTGGTGATTGTTTATTTCAATGTGGTGATATCTTGTGCAGCTTTTAGGGGAAGACGGGGTAAAAAGCGCATGGGCGGGTAAGAAGCCCACCCCAATTATCTCATGAAATGAAGCAAATTTCAGCCTCATTTTGCCCATGAGACGAGCGTTAATGTCTAGCATTCGTCTCATGGGCAAATTTGACTGAAATTTTCTTTATTTCATGAGATAATTGGGGTGGGCTTCTTACCCGCCCATGCGCTTTTTACCCCGTCTTCCCCTAATAGATTGCATGCAACCCATGTATTCTAGATAATTAGCTTTAACATTATATCTTTTGACAAATGTCTTGTAGTCTAGGAACTTTCCATTTGCATCGACCAGATCTTTGACCAAAAATATTTGCCTTCCGGCCCATTGTTCAAAACAAAAATCTTGTTTGGATTGCCTATTTTAAATTTGTTATTGTAGAAGATTGGCTCTGCTAGCAGTTCTTGTGAAGTTTCGAGTTCAACGTTTTTACAAAACTTTTCATAAGACAGAAATACATCTCTCCAAAAGGAATTGACATTACTTCAAACATATTTTCTTGGACCATACATATTCATTAACCCTTTCACCGCCAAAGTTGCATTTTAGCACCACTTTGATTTAGCACCTACATCACTAAAAGGCATCGAACTTTGGGTCTGTTATCCAAAGACCCTATTGTCCTAGTTTTGGGAAGTAAGGATAGACCTTATTTATATATGTCACAGAAGAATCCCCAATATTGTAGATGGATTTTGTTCTATACAACGGTAAATCTAATGGCAATTTTTGGCTGAAATATGGCTGGCGGTGAAAGGGTTAATTCTATATCAGGACACATTGTCTGTGATATATGTTTCCATGTAGGTTCTGTTTTAGCTATCTTTTTAATCCATATTATCTTTAAAGCCTGTATGTATTTTTCTACACCTGGTATAGGGGAAGACGGGGTAAAAACGCGCATGGGCGGGTAAAGAAGCCCACCCCAATTATCTCATGAAATGAAGCAAATTTCAGTCTCATTTTGCCCATGAGACGAGCGTTAATGTCTAGCATTCGTCTCATGGGCAAATTTGACTGAAATTTTCTTTATTTCATGAGATAATTGGGGTGGGCTTCTTACCCGCCCATGCGCTTTTTACCCCGTCTTCCCCTACCACCTTCTTCTATATCATGCACTGCATATTTTCTTTTTCTTTTATCTCTCTTCTTATTCCACACGAACTCATAACACATTTTCTGCAGTTATTTAACCCTTTCACCGCCAAAGTCGCATTTTTTAAGCACCACAGTGATTTAACACCTATGTCACTAAAAGGCATCAAATTTGGGGTCTATTATCCAAAAACCCTATTGTCTTAGTTTTGGGAAGTAAGGATAGACCTTATTTTATATACGTCACAGAAGAATCCCCAATACTGCAGATGGATTTTGTTCTCTACCCAAGTAATTTTAATGGAAATATTTGGCTGAAATATGGCTGGCGGTGAAAGGGTTAATGTCATTGTGTGGAGGATTTGGAAGCAAAGTGCATAGATATATATAAGTTTAATTTTTGGTTTTTTTGGTTTTATACGTTTGTATTGTGTGTTGAAAGCATGAATGACGTCGCTGCTGGAACAACGGAAACTCTATGAAACCCTATACACCCCCACCCCCACCCACGCTTCTGTTTTTCTGTCTTTGTTCTTGTCTGTCTGTCTGTCTGTCTGTCTGTCTGTCTGTCTGTCTGTCTGTCTGTCTGTCTGTCTGTCTGTCTGTCTGTCTCTCTCTCTCTCTCTCTCTCTCTCTCTCTCTCTCTCTCTCTCTCTCTCTCTCTCTCTCTCTCCTCTCAGTGCACCAGTTGTGTGTGTGTGGTGTGTGTGTGTGTGTGTGTGTGGTGTGTGTGTGTGTGTGTGTGGTGTGTGTGTGTGTGTGTGTGTGTAAGTGGTGTGTGCGCGTGCGTGCCTCCGAGTGTGTGTGTGTGTGTACGCGTGTGCGCGTGTGTGTGCGCGCGCGCGTACGTGTGTGTATGTGTGTGTGCGTGTGCGCGCGCGCGCAAAGGTGTGTGTGTATTCGCGTACGTACGCATTCGTGTGCCTGTGCAATACAAGGTATTTAAAGTGTAGAAAAACACACAACAAAATCGACGTCAGACATTAGGAAATTGGCTAGTGTTGCTATGACAACACAGCCTCAAAGGTTTTGAAAGGAGAGAGAGAGGGGAGGAGGGGAGGGAGAGAGAGTACTGTAAAATTATTGTTTTTCATTGTTTTTAAAAAATCCTGTTCTGCTGCTATCTATGGTTAAGTTCACACACATACACACCACACACACAAACACACACACACACACACACACCACACACACGCGCACGCGCGCGCACGCACAGCACGCACGCACACACACACACACACAACACACACACGCACACACACACACACATCACACACACACACACACACACGCACCACACACGCACACACACGCACGCCGCGCGACACACACACACTCACATACACACATGCGCGCGTGCGTGCACACAACACACACACAAACACACACGCACACTACACACGCACGCAGCGCGCACACACACACACACATACACACATGCGCGCATGTGCGTGCACACGACACACACACCCACACACACACACACACACACACACACCACACACACACACACACACACACACACACACACACATGCGGCTCCTTATACAACACTATTTTATTTTATCTGCCCAAGGAAAACAAATTCCCACTATTCTTGTAAAGTCAAGGTTATGTTCGTTTTGAAATGTGAGAGAGAGAGGAGAAGAGAGAGATGAGAGAGAAAAGGAGAGAGAGAGAGACGAGAGAGAGAGACCGAGAGAGAGGGCGAGTGTATAAGGAGAGAGAGAGAGAGAGGGAGGAAGAGAGAGAGATAGGGAGAGAGAGAGGAGAGAGAGAGAGAGAGAGAGAGAGTTCATTTTGTGTGCCGTTGGCTTTTTTAAAATGTTTATGTAAAGGACAAAGGCATCTCGCTCGACCTATTTTGTGTTTTCGAGTCCATCTCTTGAAGACACATGCTCGCCACACGCAGTAACACACATCTACACACACAACAACAAACACACACACACGCACACACACGCACGCAGACGCACGCACGCACACACACAGCATGACACAGGGCACGCACGCACACACACTCACTCAAACTCACACACACACACAGATGACAGGCACGCACGCACGCACGCACGCACGCACGCAACACACACCCACACACACACACCCACACCCACCCCACCACACACACACACACACACACACCAATACACACACACACGTACCCACACATACACACATACCCCCCCCCCCACACCCACACACACATGCGGGATCGTTTACGTTATACAACGTCATTTTATCCCCAAGAAAAACCCACTTTTCTGTAACTGAATCCAATGTTCTGTTCGTTACGAGAAAAGAGAGAGAACGAGAGAGAGAGAGATGGAAGAGAGAGAGAGAGATTGAGAGAGAGAGAGAGCGAGAGAGAGAGAGAGCGAGAGAGAGAATAGAGAAGAGAGAGAGAGAGAGAGAGAGATAGATAGAGATCTAGAGATAATAGAGAGAGAGAGAGAGATAGAGTTTTGTTCCATAAGTGTCACACTGACGTCCCAGTAAGGTCAATGTGATATATTCCCTTCTTTTTTTTTTAAAATAAATAAGAGGCAAACAAAATCTTGCCTTCTGAGAAGCACGTGGAAAAGCAACAACTAAGAACCTTGAAAAAAGAAAGAAGGAAAGATTGAGGAAAGAACGAAGAATGACGAAAGAAAGATAGAAAGACAGAAGAAAGAAAAGAAAGAACGAAAGAAAGGAAAGAGAAAGAACGAAAGAAAGAAAGAAAGAAAGAAAGAAAGAAAGAAAAGAAAGACAGAACGAATAAAGAAGAAAGAAAGAAAGAAGAACGCAAGTTGAAATAAAAAGAGCAAAGACGAAATAATGTAAGAAAATAATGAGAACGAAAGAAAGAAAGAAAGAAAGAAAAAAAAAAAAAAGGAAAAGAAGACGAAAATAAATAAATAAATTAATAAATAAATAAAGACAGAGAAAGAAAGACAGAAAGAAAGAAAGAAAAGAACGAAAAGAAATATAGAAAGAAGAAAAGAAAGAAAGAAGAAATGAAAGAACGAAAGACAATATAGAAAGAAAGAAAGAAAGAGAAATAAATAAATAAATAAATAAATAAATGAAGAAGAGAAAGAAAGAAAGAACGAAATGCAAGAACGAATAAGAACGAACGAAAGAAGAAAGAAAGAAAGAAAGAACGAAAGAACGGAAATAAAGAACAAAAGAAGAAAGAACGAAAGGAAGACATAAATACAAGAAAATAACGAAATAAAAAATGAAAGAAAAGAAAGACGAAAGAAAGAACGAATAAATAATAATACAGAAAGAAAGAACGAAGAAAGAACGAAAGAAGAAAGAAAGAAGAAAGAAGAACGAAATAAATAAATAAAATAATAAAGAAAGAAAGAAAGAAATAAAGAAAGAAAGAAAGAAGAACGACAAAGAAAGAAAGAAGAAAGAAAGAACGAAAGAACGAAATAAAGAACCGAAGAAAGAACGAACTGAAAGAAAGAAAGAAAGAAAAAAGAACGAAAGACGAACGAATAAGCAGAAAGAAAGAAAGAACGAAAGAAAAAGCATCGAAAGAAAGAAAGAAAGCACGAAAGAAAGAAAGAAGAAGAAGGAAAGAACGAAAGAAAGAAAGAAAGAACGCAAGAACGAACTAACGAAAGAACGAACGAAAGAAAGAAAGAAAGAAAGAAAGACGCAAGAACGAAACACGAAAGCAAGAAGCGAGAAGAACGAAGCTAAGCTGTGTAGCCCATTCGTACATACATTATCCGCGGAAATACAATTCGCAGGAGCGCAGACTTGTTTCCGTTTTTCTTCACCCCTCCTATATCTCATGAAATGAATCAAATTCAGTCTCATTTTGCCCAGGAGATGAGCGTTTAATGCTAGCATTCGCTCATGGGTAACTTTGACTGAAATTTTCTTTATTTCATGAGATAATTTGGGTGGGCTTCTTACCCTCCCATGCGATTTTTTACCCGTCTTCCCCTATAGGAATCACTCCAATTTTGGTGTGTGTGTAGTAAAAAGAGAAGCATAACCAGAAGACATTTGCAGTACAAATTATGCTACGTGGGATTTCAATGTCTCCTAGCGGCAGACATGTCTCCGAGTTTACTGTGTACACCCATTGATTAGGTTTACATCCCGTAAAGTAGTGGTCTTATAGCCTACTCAAAAGTAACAGACATACGTATCACAAAAATGTTCCGCGTGGGGCTTAAATGGTCGCCGAGCGGCAGACATGTCTCAGTGTCAGGTGTGCACCCCACCTTAAGGGTGGCATCCCGGAAAACGATTTGCACCCAGTCAGGCTGTGTAGTGCATCACCCAAAGGCACAAGGAGGGTGGGGACCTAAGATGTGAAGGGAGGGGGGGGGGACTATGGACAAATGACATATAATTGGAACGCTATAAACCCTCTGATTGATAGCTGGGGTGACGAAAAAGTAATGTATAACATAATAATATAATGTTCAATTGTAATTGTAGGGCTTATATTGTTATAACAGGCCTTCTTTTATTTTTTTCATGTTTTTTATTTTTTTACCCCTTTTTTTCACCGCCAATGTCGCATTTTTGCACAAAAAGCAAATGATTTAGCGCCCCTTTCATTCAAACTCTTGGAATCAGGGTCCTAATTTATTCAATTGATATGATGTTCCTAATCGGTAGTAAGATTTGAGCCTATTCTAAATGTGTCACAGAGAACTCCCCATATTGCAGACGAAATCCTTTCCTGTAGCCAAGTAAGTTTAATGGAATGTTTTGGCTCAAAGCATGGCTGGCGTTGAAGGGTTTAATGAGATGATTGAATATATAGTCCTGTTTACAGAATGGATAATTGTAATTTTTTGGTCATCACATAAAAAAAACACATTTGATTGGTGACTAGAGCCCAAAGATTCACAATTGGATACATGTTTTTTGTTATTTATTTATATTTTTGTCCTTCTTCTTTCTGTTTAATGTATTAGTTTTTAGGATATGGGGAAATGCATAAAACTAGTTAGACATGTGTCCTTTTGGGATGTAGGCTTTATAATAGAAAGTTATATGACAGGAGAGAGAGAGAGAGAGAGAGAGAAGAGAGAGAGAGAGAGAGAGAGAAGAGAGAGATAGAGAGAGAGAGAGACTCAGAAACTTTATTTTACAAGGAAAGAATTTAGGCTGGGCCTAGTCTTCCATTCCTGTCCTTGGTTCTAAACATGCAATACATAACTATCTACTATAAATGAACATTGAGCACAGTAAGAGAGAGAGGATACGAGAGAGAGAGAGGAGAAGAGAGAGATAGGAGAGAGAGAGAGAGAGAGAGTAGAGAGAGGAGAAGAGAGAGAGAGAGAGAGAGAGAGAGAGAGAACGGAGTTTAAACGCCTCCGCCAAGGAGGAATCGCCGATTTGTTCTAAGAAGCCAGAGCATAGTGAGTGTTGCCATCTCTGTAAAGTGTGTTTTCCTGGTGATCTGCGACGTGTTTCTTGCAAAAAACCCATCCGCTAGGTGCCCTTAAGCAGAAAAAAGGAATAGGCTAAATTAAAAATAGCCTAGCGAACTACTGCTAGGCTTATTCTTAAGGGTACGGCCCGTATCTCACGTTCTCCCGGCTGAACAAGTACGGCCCCAAATCACGGGATGCATAAATTGTGCGCAACTGTCCTTTAAAAAAACAACTAGGGGAAGACGGGGTAAAAAGCGCATGGGCGGGTACGAAAGCCCACCCCAATTATCTCATGAGCATGAAGCAAATTTCAAGGAAGTCTCATAATTTGCCCATGAACCTAGCGTTAGGTCTAGCATTCGTCTCAGGGCAAATTTGGACTGAATTTTTGCTTATTTCATGAGATAGTGGGTGGCTTCTACCCACCCATGCGCTTTTTACCCGCTTCCACCCTACTAATATTAACCTGACATGTTTCCTAACCCTCATCCCTACCCTATTCCTTACCAAGATGCGTTTATATACGAGACAAGAAAAATGCTTTTGTTGACGAAAAATTCACTATGAGAGTTTGCTATCCCTGACATGGTCTGAGTGTTGCAGCAACGCCGTACCCGTAGCCACGGGTATTCAGAAAGGAGAAGAATGGTAAAAGCTTATTCAATACCTTTACCTCGATCTCATATGGTATGCTTAGGCCTCGACCATACGATTTGATCATTGATATGATTATGCGATTTGATATAATGTGGCCCCTATTAAATGCTATCCATGCTATGAATAATGAAATAGGACCTATGGCTCCCCCCCCACCTGCGTGCGCATCTCGACCTTCCAACGGAAGGTGTCCGCCATCATCCTTATGTGTGTGGTAACAAAGTGTGAAAATGTTTATCTAAATGTGTAAAGAAAACTCCAGATGTTATCAATACAGTTTAGATAAGTTTCTAATTGAAGCAGCCAAATACCTCCAGCATCGATCTGGCATTTCCAAACAAAGTTTACTGACTAAGATGGCGGTCTCCCATAATATGGCGCTCCTTGTGCCCGTAATATGACGACAACGTGGGTACAAACCATAGGCGTTTGATTACTAACTCCCAACCATGAAAGCGTAAAACAGTAACAGCCTAAACAGCCGAGTAAGAACATAGTGTAAGCCGAAACGAAAATCGAAATAACAAGACGTGTGCGCGGCGCGCGCGAACCCACACACCACACACACACACACACACACCACACCACACACACCACACACACACACACACACAAGGCGCCCCACACGCGCTTATTTAGTTGTTTGTGTGAAACTATCGATCCTAAATACATTTAATTAATATTTAAAATTAATAAGAAGACATAAAAAAAATACCGCAAATCGAGAGAGAGAGAGAGAGAGAGATAGAGAGAGAGAGAGAGAGAGAGATCGGAAAATGCACCAAGAAAGCTAATATTATAAGAGCTGAATAATTTCACGACAAGCGTAAACTCGTGAAATGTGTGGTATGGATGTTATTGTCATGTGGTCTTATCTTAACCAGATCGCGCACAATCTGCACCGCTCCTTTTAATTCCCTGTACCCCCCTCTCGAAGTTGTTTCTTTTCTTTCTGAAAGACGACGGCCGCATCTGGTTCGGTCTGCTCCGGCCATATTGAATTTTTGACATCTGTACATTTGAAATGAAAGGTAAGTTGGGTTTGTGTATCTATGATTGGTCTTAAGGCGTCCGACAGAATATTATGTGTCCTTTATAAGCGTTGTAGACGGACAGATGATTAGTGCGTAGCTGCCGGAATCTTAATTGTGTGTGGAAAAACGACCGGTCATAGCATGAGTGATGTGTCCACGGCTACAGTACATACGATTCGGAGGTGATGCCGATGCGACTGGGACGATGCCGAAGTCACGATTCACGCGATTAGTCGTGTAGGGCCGACGGTGTAAAAAGCCCCATGTGCGGGAAGAAAGCCCCATGCCAATTACTCATGAAATAAAGCAAGTTTTCTCACATTTGCCAAGAGACGATGCAACATTACTCTCGTCCCATGTGGCAAAATGTGACTGAAATTTGCTTCATTTCATGATAGATAATTGGCATGGCTTTCTTACCGCACATGGCCTTTTTTACCCCGATCCTTTCACCCTATTGGGTCATGTATAGTGAGCGAAAATATCAAGATCATTTAAACGGAGTATTCCACTTAAATCATGACTCACGTGGCTGTCGATCCATCCCTATACGATTTTTTACGCGTGTGGTGGCCCGCTTAAGCAATAGGGCATTTGCCGCGTGCCGTCGACCTTGAATTTCACTGAGTTGAATTTTAGAGAGCTGAATTATAATGGTCAGCGTAACTCGGGCAGAACGACGCGGGCAAATTGACATTAATTAGATCTAGTATAGAGAACGAACACTCCGTGCAAATGCCCTATTTATTGCTAAGGTTCAGTCTGGCCAGTTCAGGCTGTGCTTCGTCAGTCCTGTCGCATGAAAATAGGTAGCCTCGTAAAAATAAGTACTCGCTACCTATGACAGTGTGTATTTGGCGACGATTGGAGCATGAACCACAAATTTTCACTTTTTTCTAGGGTTAGGGATAGGGTGTAGGTTAGGGTTAGTTAAATGTTTTAAAGTACAGAAAAAGTGAAATTTGTGGTTGTCGCAGAGATACAAGACTCATAATAGCGAGCTACTTATTTTTCGA
>JAGGCT020003660.1:0-2500 GCA_017654935.2 Phymorhynchus buccinoides
GAGCGAAGTAGCGGAAACTACCAGACCAATGTTTGTTTTCGTTCGTGTGTCCGTGCGTGCGTGCGTCCGGACACTAAAACTAGAGAAAGCAATCGAAGGGACTTCGCACCCGTTCGGTTTCAGTCCTGTAAAGGGCCAGCCACAAGTCAGCTAAAATCGCACGACTGTACGATACGATTCAATCACGTGATCTCGAAGCGCGAATCACATTTGTTCTTGTCGGAGACCGCGTAATCGAATCGTATCGTACAGTCGTACGATTTTAGTGGACGTGTGGCTGGCCCTTAAGTCTATCAACAGTTGTTCAGAACTTGTTCTACCTCAATGCAAGCAGGCCTACGATTCTTCTGCTTGCCGGTTGTTGTGTGGCCAAGAGTACTAGAACAACAGTTGTTCAGAACTTGTTCTACCTCAATGCAAGCAGGCCTACAATTCTTCTGCTTGCCGGTTGTTGTGTGGCCAAGAGTTCTAGAAATCGTTTATCATGACAGAGGAGATGAATACAAGCATTTTGGAAGTGTCACTTCATGAAATCCGTTTGTAAGATCCCTAGTTCGTTGCGAACAGTGTGAACCTCTCCCTCTTTCTCTTTCTTTCTTCACGCGCGCCCGCACATACGCACCGTTGTACATGGGCCAATGACCCCAATACATTAAACATCTGAAGCCTGAAGCTTGAAGTCTCATAAACGCATACACACGCGCGCGCACACGGCCGCACACGGCCGCACATACACACACACACACACACACACACACACACACACACACACACACACACACACACACACACACACACACACACACACACACACACACACATATATATATATTCATGTGTGCAAACATGCACGAGTACGATGAAGAATACGTGCGCTGGCGCATCGATTTATTGAGCACTTACATAAGAACACAGATATGGGGACTAGGCATGAAAAAGTCGAACAAACAGGTAAGCATCGTCTTACCCTTTCTTGTTCCAGCTTCAAGGAACTCCTCCTGTTCTTCCAAAGAAAGAAATATAGAGTACTAACAAGTCTGCGCGTTGGTTGAGTCCGTGCGTACCCCCCCCCCCTCCCCCTTTGAATCGTAGATATTATATAGAAATTACGTCATGCTTGCGTCATTTTGTCCAATGCCTTAAGGGGTACGCAACTCCGCTCAGTGCTCTAGCAATTATAAGTGAAGACGGGGTAAAAAGCCCATGGGCGGGTAAGAAGCCCATGCCAATTATCTCATGAAATAAAGCAAATTTCAGTCCAATTTGAGACGAAAACATCGTCTCAAATGTTTTCGTCTCAAATTGGACTGAAATTGTCTTTATTTCATGAGATAATTGGCATGGGCTTCTTACCCGCCCATGGGCTTTTTACCCCGTCTTCCCATGCACCCGACAACTACAACAACAGTCAGGGGCGACTCTCGATTTATTCCCTCGTCACACAACTCAATGGAAAAAAAGAAATTGTTTGAACAACAGAATGATCGTCTTGGGTAATATAGGTTAGGAAGCCTTTTGTTTTTTGTCTCTGTACACGCGAATGTTTTTCAGTCTTTCCCCATGGCAACACAGTGATATGCAAGTTGATCTTATGACTGGCTATGACTGTGTTGCCATGGGGAAAGAGTGAAAATTGTTCACTTGTATTGAGACCCTCACTGTCTTCTTTTACGGGGGAATTATGATATTATACAACAGCGTGACTGTTCTGGGAAACTTTTTTCTTCTTCAATGGACAATCATTATTTTTGGCTGTACATGACTACGATCACTGCGTCGATTATTTCCTGGAATATTTCCGCTGAGTGAATTCTTCTTCTTCTTCGATCGCTCAGACAGCGTTGAGTGAATGAATTCCATACTAATTCCATTATGGAATAAAAATTTCAGAACATTATTATTTTCATTTTACTTAAGATTTCCATAAGATTTTTTTACTATTTCTGGTTTAACTTTTTGCTGGTTTGCTTTTATTGTGGATTTTCGATTTGGTGCAAAGAAGACACCCTTCTCTTGTAGAATGTCTTCTTGCTCAAGTTGACATCCACTGGACAGTCAAATTGCAGGCCGATCATGCAAACTGATGAGATCTTAACAGATCGAAACAGCTGTCTTTGCATAAGGCACTGTCCCTCCCCCATTGGGATAAAAAGTAAATCAGCACAAACATACATAAAGTTAACGTTAACTGGTTTTGTTTCTGAGGTTCACAAACACAGACATTGGACACAGAAAAGCTTTATAAACTTTTTAGCTGTACCTTTGTATCTCATGTCAGTTTTAAAACTCATTTTCCTGATAAGAGATAATACAAATCTCGAAAGCTTGAAAGCATTGGTGTTTTGTGGCTTTTTAAAAATAATAAATTCCATTAAGTGGCCTCATCTAAAGCAGGCGTCTGTTCAGTGGTAGCAGATCTTGAGGCCGCTGGCTTGGCCGCCATTGCCGTTGGTGTAGATGTGGGTCAGGGAGTTGTACAGGTTCGGGTCACGTGACCGGA
>JAGGCT020003661.1:0-12671 GCA_017654935.2 Phymorhynchus buccinoides
CTGGTCACTGACGCAGCAGCTCTGGCCAGTGATATGCCACCATTGTCAGCCCCTTTGACTGCTGCCTTGGCCAGAATGGGAATAACTGTTCTCCATGAGCTACCCAGCTACATCGTCAGTCACAGAGACGTGATGGGGAACATCATCAACTACCCGTCTGTTCAAGGCGTCCTCAGAGCTGTGAAGAGTGTGAACGTCAGCTCCTCTCTGCAAAGTGAAGCCATAAGAGTGTTCAATGCTGAGGCCACTGCCGATGAAAAAAAAGCGATCATTGAGTTTCTCTCCAGTGTGGGAGATTCTTGTGGACCACCACCTTCACTTTTCCTTCAGCTGAATCTGTTCCGTGTCGCCTTTGCGAATAAGATTGTCAGTGTGAAGCAAGTTGGTCGAATTGGGCCTGCCGATCTGCCTCCCATTTCACCTCCAGTGACTGTCCTGGCATGCTCTGCATCTGAAAGACTAGCTGCCCTTCATTTAGGAGCAAGAGAAGTGAGCTGTCCTCAGCTTGCCCAAACCATCATGGAAATGATATGTTCACCAACAAACCCTTACACGGAACAAAACATAATCTGCTTCATGAAATTCTTCCTGCAGAGCAAGACCCTGATGTCTGTATCTTCTCTACAACAATTGTCGAAACGCATTGCCTTTGTTCAGACTGAGAGTGGACTTCTGCAGCTGCCAGGAAATGTCTACAATCCCTCATCCACGCTGCTGCAGGAGTTGTTTCATTCACAGGGTCAGACCAAGTTCCCCTCATCTGACTTTTCCAGCCCAGAGATGTTGAAAAAGCTGAAGAAACTTGGACTTCGATCTGAACAGGATCTACTGCCTGGAGATTTGATTGCTGCAGTGCATGCCATTTCAGACCTCTGGCACAGACATAGCACTGTTTCTGCCATGAAAAGTGCTGAAGCGTTGTATAGCTATCTGAACAAATACAGCGCTAGCGGCAACATCAGCAGCGATACTGTGAAAGCAATGTCTATCATCCAGTGTCTGCCCTGTCTTCAAGATGAAGGAAAGCCTGCACACTATCCCAAGTCTCTGCCTGTCATGACAAGCCCACTGCTGGTCAGACCAGCAGACATGTACAGCTACAAGCTGATAGCTGTGGTTGGTGCTGCTGCTCCAGTGTGTCGGCCTGACTTGAACGAAAACATCGCCAAGTTCAGCATTCGTCACAAAGCAGAATCCAAAGACGTACTGCAGCAACTCAAGGTTGTCATGACCCAGTTCCAACAGAAGGAAGTGCCTCAGTACAAGCTGGTTTTGAATGAAGTGTTTCATCACCTGGCTCAGAACATTCATGATCCGCATGTCATCAATTTTGTTCAGTCTGAAAACTGCATACTGAAAGAATCAGGAGAATCATTTGCTCGCCCCTGTGATTTCTGGATACATCATCAATCCAGTGACATTGACCTGAGACCCTACATATTTCCACTGCCAGTTGAACTCCAGCAGATGAGCAGTCTCCTGGAACGCTGTGGTAGTTCACTTAGCCAGACTGATGAGATGCTGCAGATTGTCCTCATGACTATTCAGACCAAGCACATGCATGATGTCGACATCAGCCACCCAGATTGTCACACAGATCTCCAGCTGGTCAAACAGATTCTGGAAGTGTTGAAGAAAAGTCAGAAGGCCAAAGATGGCACCACCCTTCTGCCAATTGTTCATGACCAGACCAATGTGCTGAGGTTCAAGCCTGCGAGTGAATGCACCGTGATGCCAGGGATGAGACACTTAAGCGTTCCCCCTGACGTGGGGTTTGAAATCCATATCGTGCATCTGGACATCTCCATCAACACTGCTTTAGAACTTGGTGCTTGTCAGATGAAGGAACGCGCACTGACCGGTTTGGAGGACCTGGACTATGGTTATGAACAGAATGAAGAGCTCACCACCCGCCTTCACAGCCTGTTGGAGGAATCTTACACAGACGGTTTCTCTGTTCCCAAAGAACTGATTCAGAATGCAGATGATGCTTGTGCCACCAAAGTCTGCTTCCTGCTTGATGAAAGAGAACACATGCATTGTCAAACAAATCTGATCACAGATGAAATGGCTTTGCTGCAAGGTCCAGCCATCTGGGCCTACAATGATGCCTTGTTCTCCAGAACAGACTTTGAAAACATCATCAGGCTCGGCGCAGGGACAAAAAAGGAAGACATTTCAAAAGTTGGAAGATTTGGACTTGGGTTCAACGCTGTGTATAATTTGACTGATGTACCTTTCTTCATCAGCGGACACATACTAGCAATGTTTGATCCTCAAAAGAGATACCTCGGCAAAGGAGGTCTAAAACTTGACTTCACCAAACCCATCAACAAAGCTCTGTTGTCACGAATGCCAGAACAGTTTGAACCTTTTCAGAATGTGTTTGGGTGCTCCCTGAGAGGTCCAGGTGATATAAATTATCAAGGGACCTTGTTTCGATTTCCACTGAGAACAGCAGAACAGGCTGCAAACAACAGACTGAAATCAGAGAGTTATTCTGAATCAAAACGACGGGATTTTTTAAAGATGCTGTTGGAGAAAGCTGGCAGTCTACTGCTGTTCACTCAGAATGTGATGGAAGTTGAGGTTTTCTATATCCCCAGTCACTGCTCAGACCCTGGCAACAAAACATGTGTGCTGTCTGTGAAGAAGACATGCTTGGCCTCTGTGGTCATGCAGCCACAAGTCAGGATGAACAACAAGACGATCCTGCAGTTCATGAAAGACAACTGGTCAAAGCAGAACAGAGACATTAAAATCCATCAAAAGCTGGAAATCAACATGGCAGTATCTGCTGAAGCAAGTGCTGTGTGTGGAGCAGAAAAGGCTAATACCTGTATGCAATGGCAGGTGACGTGGGCTTCAGGAATTGGCAAGTCAGCTGACATGGCACTCAAGAAGATGCAAGGTCTTGTACCCCTAGCAGCTGCAGCCATTTCAGTTTCTGACAGTGGCTTGATGCCTCTACAAGAGAATCCCCCGGGATTCTACAACACTGGCCATTTGTTCTGCTTCTTGCCTCTGCCTGAAGACCTGGAACTGTCAAGAACTGCCCTACCAGTTCATGTGAACGGAACATTTGCTCTAACATCAGATCGGCGAGGGCTGGTTGTGCAGACAGAGGATGATCTGGACAGCAAGGGATCCTCATGGAACACAGCTCTCTACAGTGACGCAGTGTGTCGAGCTTATTTGCTGCTGCTGCAGCAGGTGAGCAAGGAGGCCGCAGTGGATGCTGACTTTGCCCGGTACTTTGATTTGTGGCCCAGGGCTGGAGTGCAGTGTCTGGTGAAGAGTTTCTATCACCATCTTCAGACTGACGGAAACAAAGTCCTGCCTGTGCCAGGCCAGAACGTGTGGGTGGCTTTCAGTGATGCCTTCTTTCTGGAGCCACAGTTCAGAGACTCCGACTGTGGGTTGATCGCCTGGAATGCTCTGCAAAGGTTCTGGACAGGGCCTGGTCACCTTGTGGATGTCCCATCTGACATTTGTGAGCTGATGCGATGCAAGGGCATGCCAGGGGCTTTGGACAGAAAAGTCATAAGCAAAGTGGCATTCTACAGAGATTTTTTCTTACCAAATTTGCTGAGCGATAGGTTGAAACCTGAAGAGCGAGACCAACTGATCTACCATGCTGTGATGCTGAACAATCAGGAAATAAATCTGCTGATTGAAAATGCTGCCTGCATTCCTTGTCAAGGAGGGGAGTTTCTGAGAAAACCCAGAGAGCTGGTCAGCCCAAAAGGACGTGTTGCAAAACTTTTTCATTTATCGGAGCTACGCTTTCCACAGAAAGGAGGAGAAGAAGGAAGCAAAACAAACTTCTGCACTGAGGGATCTTTGCGTCATCTGTCCAGGCTTGGAATGGCAACAGATGAGCTGTCTTGGGAAATGGTGCTGGACAGAGCAAGGTCAGTGGGTCTGTTGAAAAAAGGAAACAAAGTTGAGGAGTCGCTGAACCGTGCTTCTTGCTTAATTGAGTACCTCTCAGTCTACATTGACACTGCATCAAAATCTGATTTAGGAAAATGTCCTGATGAAATAAAGCGACTGTTGTCACGGACTGCTTTCCTACCTGTTCTGAACAAGCCCTCAGAATGGCCTTTCCCATGGGCAGGTGGGGATGCTCCTGGTCTTGCTTCTCCTCAAGAACTGTGTCTGGAAAACCTGAAGGACCTTGTAGGCTGCAGGAAAAAGCTGCTGGACTTCAAAGCCTTAAGACCAAGTGAAATGTATGTGGGTGGGAAAATCAGGAGAGTGTTGAAGTCGTTAGGGGTTCTGGTTGATGAAGATCATTGTAGCATGCGCCTGCTGGAGTGTGTTCTGGAGCAGCTGGTAGTGGTTGTAAACCAACACAACCAAAGCCCCAGCCACAAAGAACTTGTTCAGTCTTTCAGCAGTCACATCTATGGTTACCTTAACTCATGCTTGAGAAGGAGTGAGGAAGTCTCAAGTCTTCTCTGTTCAAAGCTGGCAAACCAGTGCATTGTCTGGACAGGTGATCATTTTGTCCAGGCATCTCAGGTGGCATTTACCTGCCTTTTTGACTGTGCTCCTTACCTGTTCCGACTTGGTGATGGCATCAACATGCACAGAGCTTTCTTCCAAACTGTCAGGGTGAAAGAAATTTTCACAACAGATGATGTGCTCTTGGTTCTAGAAAGACTGAACAGAGAGAATGCTGGTACTCAACTGTCCATCCAGGCCATTGATCTTGTCTCTCGTGTTGCACAGCTCCTTGCCAGCATCATGACCAGGCATGTTCCTTACCATGAACAGATTGACATAGACCGTGTCTTTCTGCCAGATGTCCATGGTTTCATGCAGCCAGGTTCCAGTCTGTGTGTTGATGACTGTGATACATTGAAAACTGCCAATCAGATGAGCTATGTCAATGAAAAGATCCCCAAAGAGACTGCAAAACGACTTGGGGCACAAACCAAGAAGCGCCAACATTGGTCCAATATGACTAAACCCATTCAGTGTCAGCCATTTGGACAGTCTGAAAAGCTGACCACTCGGATCAGGCGATTGCTCGAAGGATACACATTTGATTCTTCTGTGTGCAAGGAGCTCCTTCAGAATGCAGATGACGCTCAGGCCACAGAAGCCAAGTTCATTATGGATTTCCGCCAACTTCGTACTCATAGTATTCCTGACAAATTTGAATCTTTCCAGGGACCTGCGCTCTGTTTCTACAACAACAGATCGTTTACGTCAAGTGACATGGAAGGGATTCAGAACCTGGGAGTTGGAAGCAAGGGACAAGATGATTTGAAGATTGGCCAGTTTGGAGTTGGCTTCAATGCAGTCTTCCACATTACAGACATCCCTTCTTTCTGGACTAAGGTGGATGACAAAGAGGATGTGATCTGTGTCCTTGATCCCAACTGTCAGTATGTTCCTGGAGCTGAAAGCTCTGAACCTGGAGTGCAGTTTTCAGATCTGGAAGAACTGAAAGGAGCCTATCCTGACTTCTTTGCAGGCTATCTTGATGATGCCATCGATACATCTCAGCCTGGCACTCTCTTCAGGTTTCCTCTTCGCACTGACAAAATGACTGAAAAATCAGATATAACGAAAAAAGCAGTGACAAAAACAGACATAGAAAAACTTCTTGAAGAGTTCAAAAATGAAATTAGCATGTGCCTCTTATTCTTGAACAACCTGCAGACAGTGGGTATCTACTCCGTCTCTGCCGATGGCTCCTTGCGAAAAGAATTTGAAGTCAACAAGTCAGTTCATGATCACAGTTCTCAGCAACTTGAAAACTTCAAGGCGGCTCTACATCAGAACTCTCTGAGAATGAAGGAAAACCCAACACACGTACAAGCCATCCCAGTCCATGAAGCAGTGGTGGAGTCAAGGATTGAGGATTCAGCTGGAACAAGTGTGGACTGGCTCACGGTCCATAGAGTTGGATTTTCTGGGGCAAGGTTGTCTGCACAACTGGACAGCGAATGGGGCAAGGAAAATTTCCGGTTGCTTCCTCGTGGAGGCGTGGCAGTCAGACTGACCGCAAAGAGACAGCAGGACGAAGAAACTGGAAGCAGTCAGGGAAATCATCAAGCCTTCTGTATGCTGCCTCTCCCTGTCTCCACTGGCCTCCCCATGCATGTGAACGGACACTTTGCTTTGGACCATGAAACCCGCAGGAATCTGTGGGACAGTGGAACAAACACGGATGACGTCAGATCAGAGTGGAATAATGCCATTGCCCTGTACGTTGTTGTGCCAGCGTACATCACAGCACTGAAAGCTATGAAGACCATGCTATTCCCAGACAATGGCAAGGGTTTCAGCACATCATCAATGTCCTCAACGTTGAAACAGTACCATGGTCTCTTCCCCTCTCCTGCTGACAGCACAATCTGGGCAAATATGGCCTGTGAAATCTACAGAACCATTGCAAACGATGAACTGCCACTGCTCCCCATGGTTTGTGCTGAAGCAACGGAAGTTGAGTGGATTCCAGCAGTGAGAAAGGCAGGCTTTCCTGGATACTTCAGCAACCCTGTAGCCATGCATTCTAAACAAGCCAAAGAACAAAGTGGAAACCAAGTGTACTTATCAAGTGGGATTTCAACATCATCTGGCCACAGAGCCAACAACCCATCACCCAATGTGGCAGCCAGAGAGATGGAAGACCTGCTGAAAAGACTGAACATGAAGATATTGGCAGCTCCTCTGCATATCTATGAAGGCTTCAGAGTCAGTGGAGTGAAACAAGTGCAGCTGGTGACGGCAGACTCTGTCTTGCATTTTCTCAAGTCATCAGGTCAAAATGTGAGAAATGGATGCAACATCTCTGGTCTCCCTAAACCAGTGGCTGACACACCTTTGAAAACGGCAGGCAATGTCCAAAAGATTGTCAAGCTTGTGAAAAAAGCATCAAATTTCTTGAACCAGTTGGATGGTTTACCTCTGTGTCTGCGGCAGTCTGGAACATTGCACATGTTTTCGGCTGCTGGATTTGGCCCACTGCCAATCATTTCAAAGTTCTTCTATCTCCTACCTGGGTCAGCAGAAGAATTTCTCCACGAATTCATCATCCGCTTTTTTACAAACGTGAAAGACACAAATGGAGTGCTGCAACCTTTGAGCATTTTTACATTTGCCTCCAAACTACACAGCTCTGTGATGGACTCCAACATCTTTGTTGGCCAGCCCTGCATTTTGGACATGCAGAAACTTCCATCAGTTCCAGCAGGAAAAACATGGTTGGCTGAAGTGTGGAAGTTCTTGGAAGAAGTGACAGATGCAAAGAGGTCAACAGATGACAGATCAGAGGAACATGGGCTACAGGAAAGAGCAGAAGAGGTCGTGAGGATGCTTGGTGACTGCTGTCTGATCCCTGTCCAGAAGAAAGAAGGAGGGCATGGCCAGCTGATGTTGTTTCCAGTCAAACATTTGCAGCAGGTTGTGCATTTGCCTGTCATTGATCGAACGTATCCTCTTTTGTTGGATGTCTTGAAAAGACTTCCATTACCCATTTTGAACAACCAGCTTTGTGACGACAACAACTTTATACAGAGTCTCGTTGCATCCATCAACAATCCAAGGGGTGTGCTGCATGCTCTAGCATCTTGTGCCAACCACTTGTCTGTTTCCTTTGAAACTGGCAACGTGATTCTGGACTACTTCAGCAATACTCTTCAAAGCCTGATACCAACATGTCACGATGCAAGTCAACTGAAGAAAGAACTGCTCAGCCTTCCTGTGTTCCCGGCTGTTGGAACAGGTCTTGTGTCCCTCTCTGACACTGCTAGAGTTCTGTGTTTAGATGCTTCAGTCCCTGCAACTGGCCTGGAACAGTGGTCTCTCAACAGAAGCATCATGATGCATCTCTTACGCAAAGCGCATGTCCCAAACAACCTGCAACAGTTTCTTCAGTTGAGATCTGTTGATGCAGAGGAGTTTTACTCCCTTTACTTGCTGCCTAACCTTGATCGTTTACCACAGGAAGCTATCGTATCTCACATGACATTTCTCAGAGACAAACTCAGAGACAGCTGGGGCAGTGCTCCAAACGCACAACTGGTTCAACAGTTAAGAACAACAGCTTTCATCAGCCTACATGGTGCACTTCACAGAGCTGAGGACTTCTTCAGTCCCCATGAAGATGTATTTCGGGCCATGTGTTCTGAGGACAGGTTTCCACCTAAGCCATACAACAGGTATGAGTGGAAGCAGTTCATGAAGGCTGCAGGCATGGTGTCTAAAGTGTCTGAAGCCATGTTTCTTGAGTATGCACATGCTGTGGAGACTGAAGGCAGAAGAGATGGTTTGACTGAGACTGTCGGCCAAAAATCACAGACCCTTGTGAAACACCTTTTTGGCCAGAAAGACCTGACTAAAGGCAACTTGTTGTCAAAAGTGAAAAGCATAAGGTTCATTATGCCTTCAAACTTGACATCAACACTCCAAGGACAGCGGCTGATACAGATTGCACCGCTGCTGGGTCCAGCAAGACTGATATCATATTCTGAAAGTGCTAGCGAGCAACATCTGCTCTTCTGTTGAGCACTAGCTGGATTCTTGCTGGTACGCACTTCCCTGCCAATACTGAAAGAAGAATGGGTTTCAGATGTCATTGGTTTGCTGGTTTCCCAGCATCCACCCAAGTGAGAAAGTGATCCAGCCCCTGAAGAACCGTATCATCTGCTCTATCTGGAGAGAAAGGACTTTGCTTGTTTGAATCCTTTCAAACAGGAAAAACTTCATGATTTATGGAGAGATCTACAAGTACTTGGAGAACAACATTGATGATGACAATGACATTCCGCTCTTGAAAGAATTCCTCTATCTGTGACACCCAAACAACAAGCCTGAAGCCACCATTGTTTGTCATAGAATGACCAGAAGGAAATTATCAGAAGACACGTCGAGAAGTGTCGTGTTCTTTGGAAAGTACTTTGAGCTGTTCAAAGACTTGGTGCACGCAGTGTGTGAATGCAGATATTATGCACAGTTCTTGCTTGGCTGAAAACAGAATCCGCAGACATTTCCTTGCATGTTGAAGAGATGAAACTTGTTTAAAACTGCTCTTGAAGGCTTTTTCGTTAGCCTCAGAGAAGGACGATTGTCAGAAAGGGATCACAGTGGGTGACTTTTATTTTCCCACAGGCTACAAAGCTTCACACCTACCCGAGCACTTTTGTACAAACGGGTCTTTGGGAAACGGCTTCAGCAGTTTTCCTGAAGACATGCACTTCTCCTGGGGTTCAAGAGCTGGAATGATATCACCACACCTTTTGAAGAATTAATCGCCTTCCCCCGAGAGTACCAGATGATTTTGTTGTCTCACATTGTGAGAGAAACATTCCATGTGCTGTTCGTATAATGCTTCAGAAGGAAGTGTATCTATGGTCTTGTGAAAAGCTTGAACCCATGGCAACGGTATGCAGTTAGTCCGTTTAGTATCCACAAACATTTTCCGTATGAACGCGCATTCACTGCTGAGTTCTGCCCCAGATTTGAAGAACAAACTTTCAAATGTGTTTGTCAGAGAAATAGGCGCCTCAATTCCTGTGCTGAACGCTGCATGACAAGGAGATTTCCTGGAAGTGAGTCCCCGCCCCCCCCCCCCCCCCCAAAAGGATGAGTTTGTCTTCATTTGTTTGACAAGAGAGAAGGAACACCGAGACAGGCCTTTGTCTATGTTGACGCGGAGATCCACTCCACATCTGGATGGGATCCATCTTTGCTGAGTCCCTTGTTTATGCATGGATTTTGTCCTCCATAGCAGGCCTGATAAACTCCTTTAATTGAGATCCTGCAGAACCTAGTAGTGCAGGTAAGATACTGGCCAACTAATTATTCCAAGATGCAATTTCTTGCTGTCTCCACGAGGAGTCTGTCTTTCCTAAGCAGGACCATTTGTATCCATTGAATCATCACTGCTTACCTCGACAACAGCTTCTACCATTCAGAAAAGCGAACATGTTGTTTATGAAGTGTTTGATCCAGATGTTACACACCACGGAGGAAGAAACACTGATGCCATCTACTATGTATGCTAGTGTTGGAAGAAGTCGGTACAATTGGAACGATCCTGTTTCTTTGCTGACTCGACGCTATCGCATTCTCTTGGTCCAGACTACGGAGATAAGGAAGTTTTCTGCCAAAGACTCTACAAGTTTGTCGCAAGTCAGCAGAAAACGGGGAACCGAGCATGGGTCAACAGACATTTTACGAAACATGAAGAACCAGTGGTGCCCAATCAACGCACAGAGACCTGCTGATATGAAGAGTTTCCTTCAAAGAATACGACCATCTGACTGAAGCATGGCAGCAGTTTTCCCCAGGGACGCAGACAGACGGCGGTGAAGAAGAGACTTTTGCTCAAGTGGGCACCTGACCGAATCCACGGAATGAGAATCTGTACACGTGTCACCCAGAAAATCTTGAGTTGTCGACCTTCTGAATGAAGGCAAACTTTGTACCGATGACGATGAGAGAGGGCAGGGAGACGCTTCTCCTCCTGGAAGCATTCTCGATTCGACCTCTTCTCTACGCAACATGACTTCCATGGCCGTAGAGCATACCGCTCAGTACGAGTCCCGGGTCACGCTTCAGAGCAGCCACATGGTGCAGATTCTGATGATTTCTCAAGCTCTCAGCGAAGAGGTCGAGTACTCTCCCAATCACAGCCAGGATAGCCCGTCGCTGGTTCCGGCAGGCAAGGCTTGATTGGGAGGCTGCACAAGCTGCCAAAGGCTGTGCGACAGGTACACATTATCTGCTACCGAGTGTCATCGGTAGTTTTCATACTTAAAAAAACAATCCTTACATGTTGTCTGTTAACAGTGTGAGGCATAGCATTGGCTTATGACTTTCTTTTGCAAGCACTTATTTGAGGAAGGGAGTGGGTCTTCTCTTTTCGTCCTTCTTCTTCAAATTTTGTTCAGACAGTGTCCTGTCAATTATGAGCTCAAATGCGTCATGCTGCTCGTTATGTGCGCCTAAGAGATATTCCCAGCAGTCCGAGTTGGGCTGATGCAATATTTTTAGAAAGTGTTTCTTGAAAGGCGCAGAATGGTTCCAGTAAGGGCAGAAGACAGCTGAGCAGGGAACAGGCAGATCAAAGAGAGTGGACAGATGAGGACTTACAGCACGAACTTCCAGAGGTGGAGGACTATTTTATACAAAAGACTTCCCGTTTCCATGAGGGAGGTTTCTTCTCTCAGACCCACAGTTGTCGTCTTCCATAGAGTTTTCACTTAATATCTGTCTCCTGGTAGTATCACCATTGGCTAGGATTCGTTAATTTTGAAGGCTTACTTTAGCTATGCATTTGGCTAGCTTTGGTAAGGTTTAACTTTTAGGCTATGGCTTTGTTACTTCGTAAGGCTTACTGCAGAACTAGGCTTGTTAACTTTGATAAGGCATTCCTTGGCTACGGCTTTGTTAACCTTGGTAAGCATAAAACCAAAACCATCAGGTTATGGCCTTTGCCTAAGCTTGTAAGGTATAACTGTAGGCCTATGGATTTTTACTTTGGTAAGGTTACCTTAGGCTACGCTTTGCTGGCTTTGTTAAGCATTACTATGGCGTTGGCTTTCTTAATTTTAGTACGGCCTAACCGTAGGCTATGGCTTTGTTTACTTAGTAAAGCCTAATCTTAGGCTTGCTTTGTTACTTGTTAAGACATACGCTCATGCTATGGCTTTTGTTAACTTTGATAAGACTAAACTTTAGGCTTGGCTTTGGTAATTTTTGTGAGGCTTAGCTTAGGCCATGGCTTTGTTTAACTTCAGTAAGCTTATCTGCATGCTTGGCTTTTGCCAGCTTTTTTATAAGGCTTTTGGTTATAATGTCTTTGACCTTTGTAAACGTTGGAAGGCATAACCCTTTGTTAACTTTGGTTTTTGGCTTTCGCCTGTTACTTTTTGGTTATGGCATAAAAAAGTAAGAAGGAATTGAGGACTTTATCCGCTTTTATTCTTAATTTTAGTACGCATTACGACATAAATCCCGTGTCTTTCCCCGCACTGACATTAAAAAAGATGATATAAAAAAGCAGTTTTTATAATTTTTACCAGAAGATCTGGAGTCGGACACATTTAAATAAAAGTTTATGTGAAAACAATCCTGATTCCCCTACACCAGTTGTGCTAAAGGAAGTGTTGTCCAGTGAGAGAAGATGGATGCATGAATCCACATATTCTGTTTATGTGTTTTGAGCCTGTATTTGTTTTAACCTTATACAACTCTTTCTTTGAAAAAATGTTGTGTGTTTGTTTTTTGTTGTTTCATTATTGACTGCGGTGACAAAGGCCCTGAAACAGTTCCTCTACTTCCGCGATTCCGACAGATGTTCATGCAGTCTCACTCCCTGCCCCAGCTGTCCCCCCGCATTCCTTGTGGGAGACTCTCAGCATCAGTGCCTTGTCCAGGAAATGGAGTGTCGCATCGGACGCCCACACGCGAATGCGCTACCCGATGTGACGTCTCTCCCTCCTTGCCCGCCGATGTGTACACCGAGAGTGATGCCACCTGGGCTTGTGATTCGCTACCAGAGTGCTGCAAGGCGTGCAGACTTTGTTGGGGTGAGAGCTTGTTTTTTTTAGAGGTTGTGAAAGATGAAGGATTGTTTACAGTATAGTGCTGCAAGGCGTGCGACTTTGATTGGGTGGAGAGCTTTGGTTTTTTTAGAGAGTTGTGAA
>JAGGCT020003662.1:0-2500 GCA_017654935.2 Phymorhynchus buccinoides
GAACAGAGGGCCTCACTTGAAGCGCACCTACATCAAAGTATCGCCCTTGGGCAACACGAAGAAAGCAGTATATAGCCTCGTTGATCTTTAAACGTTCATTAAACCCGATGACTAAAGTAAATTCAGTTCAAGCACAATCGACACGGATAATAATACAGATAATTCAGATAGGGTAGACCGGGGTAAAAAGCCCATGGGCGGGTAAGAAGCCCTTGCGAATTATCTCATGAACTAAGAAAATTTTCAGTCACATTTTGCCAAGAAAAAAAAAAAATGAGACGAGTGGTTTACAATAAAGAATTTCAGTCACATTTTGCTTTTGCCCATGAGACGAGTGTATATAAACACTCGCTCATGGGCTAATATAAACACTCGTCTCTGGGCAAAAATCTGACTGAAATTTTTCTTTATTTCATAGATAATTGGCATGGCTTCTTACCCGCCCATGGGCTTTTACCACTCTTCCCCTAATAAGATTAGCGTCATATAAAGCTTTGGTTTGAAGAGGAGGATGTGGTCCTATACTTTTTGTAGCAAATGTTGCATTTCCGTTGTAAATCAAGTATGACCTTGCACAAGATTGATGTTTGTGTGGTTTTGAGTGTGTGTGTGCGCGCTCGCGCGCGTGTTGTGTGTGTGTGCGCGAGCGCGTATGTGCGTGTGTGCGTAAACCCACTACGTTTATACATACTAGGTTATGGCAGAATGGATCTGTCTCCATCTGAGGCACAACATTCAGCCTCAGTGGAGGAATTCAAGCCCTGGATCTAACCCTCTTCCTCTTCCCTCCCCCAGTCCCAAACCAAACCCATCATTCCTGCTCCCCCTCCCCTCCCCAATCAGCTCGCCATGCCCCTCCCTTTCCTTGTCCCCGTGTAGCTGACCATCTGGGCAGCCAGTCATATTTGGAATCAATATTTACGGAAGCCATGTGATAGCATCAAAGCTCAAAATGGTGAGTGGGATGCTCCAATTGAAAGAAAGAAGAAGACGAACTCACACATACACACAAACATAATTTTTGTGCACACGTCGACTTGATCGCCGATTACTTCTCCGGCCCCTGTAGTTATGAGTGCGTCTTAGACAGTCAATACTGGTAGTAGTATGCAAATTAGACTGAGCTCCCAAAACGTGTGGCTGTTTAGCCTAATTTACATACCACTGCCCGTAGTGACTGTTTAAGACGTACTCATGACTGCAAGCCCAGCTGATTAAAACTCAACCATGAGCATAAAAATGTCTGGTTTGATTGTTAAGTCTACACACACACACACAGACACACACAAACACACACACGCACACGCCACGCACACACACACACACACACACACAACACACAATATTACACACACACACACAGACGCACGCACGCACGAACGCATGCACAAACGCACGCACACACACATAGTTCTTTTTGCTTTATTTATTGAAATTTCCGTGAGGAAGAAAAGAACAACATAAAAATATGGACTTTGTACTCTTGACTACTCGTTATACTACTCTTTGCCGAGACAAAAGGGCGGTAATTTTAGGGCCGAACTGCCGATGCCCCCTTGTGACAAGTCAGGAGCACATAATCTTCTGTGGCTATACACTACTAGTACTCCCTGACAGGCAAGGGCGATAATCCTTAAGTAGGTGGCGTTCGCTTTTGAGGTCGCGAGACAGGGGGCAGATAATTGTCGGTATAAAGCCTGTTCGACACAATAAACAGCACTCACAGAACAACATTGATTTCACAAAGACTGTGTGAATGCCATTAAATGTAGATTTACAGTAAATTAATTGACGAAAATTGCAACACTGTGCACATACGTTAATTGCTGTGCCTATCTAATAATAAACAGAAGAGGATTAAATACTTATGCTTTGGCAGAGCGATTTCTACGACAAACCTCCCCCGCCTTATTAAATAACTGCTTGTAAACCCAGAGCGTTATGTTCAGAAACTCTCCTCTGACTGAATTTACTACCAGTTAGACAATACAGGTAGAAGTTGATTGCACTGTTAGCGTGCCACGTGACATGAGTGACGGCATTGAAGACCCAGTATTGTCCGGCAACGACGGGATCGCTCCAGTCAATGTGGTCAGTGATGGCAGTGAATATAGATCCCCTGGTAGGGTCAGGACAAGAAAGCAGACAGTAGCGGTTATAACCGTGTGACTGTCAATGATGACATTTTCTGTTGTCTGGAATCCTGGGCGGCCTGCGTGCACCGGAAGACGTCTGGTTACTTTGATGGATGTGACCAGTGTCTGCAACAAAACGGTGTTGCTGATGACCAACAGTACGAAAGGTACTAAGCAATACTGTACAAATCGTATCCAGGGCCAGAAGAAATGCAGAAAGAATCGGTACTCGTCTGATCCTGTCACTCTGCAAGTCCCTTTAATTAGGCCTAATCCGTACATATAGTGACCGTTTATCAGTAGGAAAATAATGATAATTATCCCAGCAGTGGCTCGTGACTTTCCTTTGGTCCACACAGCATTGA
>JAGGCT020003662.1:7500-12662 GCA_017654935.2 Phymorhynchus buccinoides
TTAGGCGCATAACAGCAGCATGGCGCATCTGCGCTTATATGGCAGGAAACTGAGCGTTCGACGACGACGACGAAGAAGAAATAAGATATTAGTTACAAAAGTTGGCATGCTCCTCAAATCGAATGGAATAAAGAAGTTTATCCGGATGGAAAAGTGTAATGTACGATTTCGATTTCGATTTCGATAAACACGAAAGGAGTTGTGTTATATATGAAACTTGCAAGATAAGAACTAAAGCTAAAAGGATTACCAAATCATTTTATCGCTCTGATCTTCCTAAGGGTGGTGTGTCATGCTTTACCAAACAAGGAGAAATATCCATCCTACAGACATTGAGTTGACATGAAACACACAGCCATAATCGTCCACATTGAGCTGACATGAAACACACAGACAGAATCATCCACATTGAGTTGGCATGGATCACACAGAAAGAATCAGTCCACACTGAGCTGACATCGAGCACTCAGACAGAATAAGTCCACGCTGAGATGACAGCAAGCATATAATAAGCTCTGTCAGTCCAAACTAAGCTGACATAGAGCACAGAGACAGAATCACTCCACGCTGAGCTGACATGGACCACACAGGCAGAATCCCTGTTGGTTCTTCTTTTTTTAATGCCAAGGCACATATTGTTGCCGACGACAAAACTGCGACAAAATGTGCCGGGCGTTTGCGGCACGCTTTGTTGTCGGCGACGAAATGTGTCGGGACTACTACTAGTGATCATTTGGGCGACAGAATGTGCCGTGAACGCTCAGCACATTTGTCGCCACTGTCCCCAAATTAAAAAAAAAAAAAATTTTTTTTTTAATTTTTTTCCCCATCAGATTACTTCTATGTCTCTGTCAGTCTGTCTGTTGTCTGTCTGTTTCTCCCTCTCTGTCTCTGTCTCTCTCTCTCTCTCAATTTTATTGCGGCTGTGATGGGTTTGTCTCTGTATGTGTCTCTCTCGCGCGTTTCTTGCATGAAATAATGGTTTCGGCTTATGTGCTATAGTGCCGCAGGTGCACGTACACATACACCTCGTTTTGTGAATGCCATTGATTTACTGCTGCCCTATGGTCACTCATATTGTGAAATTATTCTCTCTTGTCTGGCTCCTCCCCCTTTTTTTTTTTCTGGTCTTGAACCGCGAAATCTTCTACCACTATACTGAATACTTACACCACAAGGTAATAAAAAGGAACAACCCGCAGGGATCAATGTGACATACTGACAAAACGCTGGTTGACCTGTGTGGCACAATACTATCCTTTCTTTCAAACTCACAGAAAAGGTTGTTCTTTGTCAACTACTTGCACACTTAGAAGCAATTACCTATCTCACAACCATGCCTCACGTCCTATAGAAATTTCAGGGAAAGACATACATGGCAGAAATCAAAAAATACAAACAAGAGAAAATAACTACAGAAGATTGAAATATTTGGAAACACGAGACAAAAAAAGACTGAGAGAGGAGAGAAGGGGGGTGAGGGAGAGGGGAAGAAGGGGGAGGAGTTAGAAGGAAAGAGAAGAGTGGGGGGAAAGAGGGAAAGGAAGGGGGAGGGGAGAAAGAAAAGTGAGGGGGGGAAGGAAGGAAGGAGGATAGATGGGAAAGTGGAGGGGGAGGAAGGGAGGGGAGGAAGATGATGATAAGGGGGAAGGGGGAGGAAGAAGGGGAAAGGAGTGGGAGGAAGGAGAAGGAAGGAAATAGTTTGAGAAGGAGAGGAGAAGGAAAATGGGAGGAAGAAGTAAAAAAAAAAAGAAGAGTAATGAGATAAAGAGGTATGTTAGAATGTAATAAGATTGATAAATATTAGGAAGTGAAGGAGAGGAAAAAAAAAACCTATCTACTGTGATCTTCGTTCGAATCCTGTGGTGTCACATTAGATCAAAGCCCTACCCTTTCACAGTATGTCCACTTCTGCGAATCAGCCTATATTGAGCTCGTAAAATATTTCGGGGTCGTCATGGCCCACACTAAACCCTCAGTCTTCTTTTGTCTTTCTAAATAGATTTACTGCCTCTCTTCGCACTGGCCTTCCAAGTACTTGCTTTTTTAACCAGGACTTTCAGAGAATCCAAACAATGCTGCACATGGCTGCCATCTCTTAGAATTTGATACAAATTTTCTGCTCCTTACTTTGCTGTCATTTCTGTCTCTGCTCCTACTTACTTGTCTGATCTGCTGCGTACTTACAGCACCCACTCGCAGCTCTGTTCTTCTGATCTCGCTTCTCAGATTCCCTTGGTTTAACAAAAACTTACGGTAATATCCTTTTTTTCAGGCCCCAGCTACTTGGAACAACCTAACGACCATCTCTGAACATTCCAACTCACTGGCAGTCCTTTAAGGCTATCCTGAAAACGCACTTCTCTCTCAACGCTATGCTTGTGATGGCTCGGCATGAATGAGTGGCGTCGGATTAGATGAGAGGAGGGGATGGGGCACGCAGTAACTGAGTTGTTTGTTTTGTGCGTGTGCGAGCTGCGCGCGTATGTGTTGTTTTATGCCAACCTGCATATTTGTGTGACTGTGTTGTGTGTTTGTGTGTGTTTTTGTGCGTTGATGTGAGTGTGTTGTGTGTGTGAGGAGGGAAGGATCTTTGTGTATACCAATGTGTATATATGGCGTGTGCATGTTTGTATCTATGAGCATGTTTTGCGTGGGTGACGTGGGAAGGGCAAGCGCGTCCCTGAGTATGTTTGATATGTATGATGTAATCTTGTATGTGGAGTGATAGTTTTAGTTTTGTTAAGCGCCTGATAGTTCTCCTAGCATGTGCGCTTCTATAATGTCTTTATTAGATTGTATGTGGAGTGAGCTTAGTTTTTTTAGGCGCCATGAGTATTTCGTCTAGCATGTGCGCTCTATATGTCTTTATATGATTATGTTATGATTATGATTAATGATGATGATGATGATGATTATTGTATGATATAATTATTACGCACACACATCACATGCGCACGAACAAAAGATAGAAAACAAACACGTTATAAGCATGAAACGAATTCTCTCACAAATGATTACCAAACGGGTATCATCCGTCATCTTGATCAATCATCAATCTCAACGCATCCGTCTTCATCAACGATCATCCCTTTCATCAATCAACAATCCTCGCCAATTCATTACTCTAACAATCAACAGTAATGATCAAACGAGTTTTAAAACAGTTGTACTCAGCTAAGGTATAGCTCACCTCGGAGCTTTCCGGGCGTCGCGGTTCCCTTCGTCAGTGTCGTCTGCTGAGAGGCACTGGTGGTTCAGTGCGCACGATCGTGAGTACAGCTCAAGGCTGCACCCACGGCGCCAGACTGAACAGGTTAGAATAAGACGCGGGCAGTGTGTGTCTCCCACGTCCCGTTTCAGTGTGGGCTTGGCGGCTGCGATGTAGATGGTCTCCTTCACCCCTCTCTGAACCATGCTGCTGTCCTCGGTCCAGCAAGAGATGTTTTCAGGTGAAACTTGTGGTCGTAGTTGCCATTAATCAACATTATCCTCGGCATCATATCATCATCATCAATTATAATAGGGCATTGCCTCGATCATATGCCTGAGTGTGTGTGTGTTGGTGTGTGCGGACATATCACTCACCGATCAATATGCCTGGAGTGTGTGTGTGTGTGCGGCATATTACGCCACCACCGTCTTTGACAATTTAGGTTTAGTGTGATGGTCAACATATGCGCCGTCCAAAGAAGCGCACGTTTTTGGTCGCCAGACAACATTGCCAGCGGTGAACAAAACGAGCTGTGAGTTTTCGCCGCGACAAATGTACCGAGCGAAAATGTTCTGTACCAACCCTCCTCCGCGGCCTCATATGGTAAGAAGCCCATGCCAGTTTTCATGAAATGAAGCAAATTTCAGTCACGATTTTGCCCATGAGACGAACGCTAATGTAAAATGTGTAATAGCGTTCAGTCAATTTTGCCCATGAGGTACGAGACGCTAATGTCAAATGCGTCGTCCTCATGGGCCCAAAATGTGACTGAAAGTTGGCTCATTTCAGAAGATTCATTGCATGGGCTTCTTAACCCCATCTCACCCTACTGTCCTAAAACCAGTCGTCCCATCTGCCCGCATCCAGACTGACAGGCAAACGCTGCCCGTGACTGACTTTGGATTCGGGCATAATGAGGCTTTATACTGAAAATTATCTTCCTGATCGTTCACTAAGTGGCGCTTGCACTTCGGCCTAAAGCCAGCACGGCCTAGGCCATCCCTTGTTGCTTATAGTCTACTCTCTCTCTCTCTCTAGCTCATCTCTTGTCTCTCTCTCTCCTCTCTCTCTCTCTCTCTCTCTCTCTCTCTCTCTCTCAAGTGAAGCGAGGTCCTCACCTTGAAAAGCGCCACCTACAATAAAACGTATCCCCTTGGCAACACGAAGAAGCAGTATATGCCTCGTTTTGATCTTAAACAGTCATTAACCCGATGACTAAAGTATTCATTTCAAGCCACAATCGACACGGATAATAATACAGATAATTCAATAGGGTACGACGGTAAACAGCCCCTGGGGCGGGTAAGAAGCCCCATGCGAATTAATCTGCTGAATAAAGAAAATTTCAGTCACATTTTTTGCCCATGAGAACAGTGTTTTACAATTTTTTAAAGAAAGTTTCAGTCACATTTTTGCCGCATGAGACGAGTGTATGTTACAACGCTCGTCTCATGGGCATATCAACACTCGTCTCATGGCAATCTGACTGAAATTTTCTTTAATTTCATGAGATAATTGCATGGGCTTCCTACCCGCCCCATGTGCTTTTACCACGCTTCCCCTAATACATGATTAGCGTCATATAAAGCTTGGTTGCAGAGGAAGGATGGTGGTCATACTTTTTTGTGAAAATGTTGCATTTCCGTTGTAAATCATTATGAACCTGCACAAATTGATGTTGTGTGTTGTGAGTGTGGTTGTTCCGCGCGCGCGCGTGTGTGTGTGTGTGCGCGCTGCGCGTATGTTGCGATGTGTGCGTAACCACTACGTTTATACAGTAACTAGGTTTATGGCAGACTGATCTGTCTTCCATCTGAGGCAACATAACATCAGCCTCAGTGAGGATTCAAAGCCCGTATCTAACCCTCTTCCTCTTCCCTCCCCCATCCCAAACCAAACCCATCCATTCCCTGCGTGGGCGCCCCCGCCGGCCGCCGCCGGGCTCCGG
>JAGGCT020003663.1:0-7500 GCA_017654935.2 Phymorhynchus buccinoides
AAATAGTTCCCCCTCCTTCTGGAAGTTCTGTGCATTGAGTAGTGGCACTAATGCCTCACCCACTTTTCACATCACCGAAAACTTTGCTGAAGTCGATGAAATATTTAGTCCCAAGTACTTATTACGAAGTCCCAAGTGCACAATATGTGTGTGCCTGTGTGTAAGATTGTGCGTGCATATGCGTTTGTGTAGGCCTAAATGAAATGGAAGCAGCCGAAACAAAACAGTGCAATATGTTCACTCACTTTCACATCACCGAAAACTTTGCTGAAGTCGGTGAAAGCGGTGCTCAGTCCCAAGTGGTAGAGGAAGTGCTCCGATTCCTTGGCCAGGTTAGGGTTTGGTAAGTGAACGGTGTGTGGGTACAGCTGTGCACTGCACCTGCACGAAGGAAGCGGAAGAAAGAACGAAGAGTACCATGATCAAGATAGATAGAAAGAAAGACAGGACTGAGCCCGAGCGGGTGCAAAGTTCCTCTGCATGCTTATCTGGGTTTGGTATCCGGACGAACGCACGGACGGACACATGCGCGGATGGACCAAACAAAACTAATTGTTCACGAAGTTTCGCTCGGGAACTAAAAAAGAAAAGAAAAACGTGGCATAAGAAACGAAGGAAGGAAGGGGGGCAGAAAGGAGAATGAAAGAAAGAAACAATGAAACAAAGAAAGAGACTTCAGGTGTGTACAAATAGGTACATTTTAACGTCGTTAACTTATATTTTCTGTAACAAATAGATGTACCGAGTGTGTGCGTTGACGGCCTGGTTGTTTCGTTTTAATTGCGTATTTGACAACGGTTGGTGGTTGTTCCTTCGCGCATCGTCTCTGCGCCTGAAATACTTCTCGCACTTCCGGCTATTGCACACACAACTAGAGATCACGCCTTAGCCTACATCATAATCAAGACTACGTACCTAACATTTAGCCCACATTCATTTCAGTCTTGAAAAAAATATACGGAAAATCCAGTGTTCGTCGATTTTATTACCTTCATAGGCTCCTTCGACGTACGAATCCAGATCAGAATCCTAGGCTTAGTAGCCTACTCGGCCTGCGCAGGCTATCCGTATGGACCTTGATCTTCATTTGAAGAGGGGAGGGAGGGGGGGGGGGGGGAATGAACGAAACGAAAATAAAATATTAAGACTAAAGTATTTTACAGAAATGTAGATGCTGCGGAACAAGTTTTCATAGCATGAACAATCAGATTAAAACAGTAATAGATCAGGAGTAGGGCCTTACGGATTCCGCAACTTCATTTTTCATTTCTTTTTTTTCTGCGTATGAACACAACTCAAGGGTCACTGCCAGCAAAGTGGTTTATTTTCTATACTAAGCCTATATATTTCGACGCATACCAACTAGAACCAGAACTTAAAGTAAAATCATTTAAATTAGTCAAATTATTGATTTGGCCTCAGTTTACTGCTGCTGAATTTGCGTGTCTACATTTTCCGGTGGATGCATTTCTCGGCGCAAATAGTCCTATACCACGTTGCAGAACTTTGGTGTTTGTGGATCCCGATGAAGGTAGGTACCTAGGTAGATATAGGGCTATTTGTAGGCCTCACGGCCCCTTTATACCCTGTACTTCTTCTTCCGATAGGGGATGCTTATCCTGCCCCACGCCCAAAGTCTTCGCTAAGACTACTAGGCGCAAAGGGGGGATTTAGATTTGGTTCTTGAAGGCCTCCACCGTGGCTGATGAAACTGCCACCGGTGGAAGTGCGTTCCACTCAGCAATGATGCGAGGGAAGAAAGACTGCTGGCGGTACAGAGTCCTGCATGCCGGCAGCTGGTAAGACTCAGCATGCAGGGAGCGTGTTGATCTTGTTGGGGGGTTATGGGGGTTGGCTTCCTGGTGGAGTTGATCACCAACTCTCCACGATTGATCTTGAAGAAGTTGGTGAGGCGGGCCTTCCTTCTACAATGGGAGAGTGGGGACCAGATTAGCTGCTGATACATAGTCTCCACGCTGGATGTGTTTCGATGGCGGTTGACCACCCAGCGTGCCGCCCTCCGTTGAACAGCTTCGATTTTGTTCACATTTTTGCTGGTGTAGGGGTCCCATATGCTGCAAGTGTATTCAAGTGATGGTCGTACGAGGGCGAATAATGCTCTTTCCTTAGTCTTGATGCTCCAGACTTTCAGTGTTCGTCTTGTGAAGTCGAGCGTCTTGTTGGATTTATTGATGATGTTAGTGATGTGGGAGTCCCAGCGCAGATCTTTTGACATGGTGACTCACAGATTCTTTATCTCGTCAGCATTGGACAAGGTGTGGCCATGAAGTTGGTATTGGCTCATGGTGGTGTTTCTTTTCCTTGTGAAATGGATGGACTGGCATTTGTCAGGGTGGAAATTCATGAGTCATTTTGACTCCCAGTCTGCAAGCTTGTCAAGGTCATGCTGGAGATCCTGTTGGTCAGTGGGAGTGGTGACTGTTTTGTGGCACAGGGTGTCATCAGCAAACAGACGTGTTGTTGCTATGAGGTCTTGCGGTAGGTCGTTGGTGTACAGGAGAAACAATGAGGGTCCAAGGACAGAACCTTGGGGGACCCCTGACTCAGCTGGTACAAATTTGGACCTAGCTCCTTCAACAACATGTCAACAACAGTCTGTCTGCGGTCTGCCAGGAAGTTTTGAATCCATCTGTTGACATGCCCTGTGATGCCGTAGTGGCTGCTTGTGGGCCAGTAGGGAATGGGACACCTTATCGAAGGCCTTGGAGAAGTTCATGATGAGTGCGTCAGTTTGTTTCCCCTTCTCCAAGTCGTCGGTGAGTTCATCCACAAGCCCAAGAAGCTGGCTCTCACAGGACCGGCCTTTAAATATTTTGTTAGTACTATTTCTTGTTTTGTCATAGTTTGCTCATTTAAAAAAAAATCAGATGTGTCTATGTCGTCAATGCAGTTAAATTTTTTATAACATTGAATAAGATCACCCCTTATTCTTCTAGCTTTCAATGATGGTAAGCCTAGGTATTTTAATCTATCGCTGTAAGAGTAGTTTTTAAGTTCGTGAATTAACTTTGTTGTTCTCCTCTGTACTTTTTCAATCATAGATGATTGCCGTTTTAGGTGTGGGTACCAGATGGTATTTCCATATTCTAGACGGGGTCTTATCAAACCCTTATACAGATGTACGAATGTATCTTTATCTAGAAATGAAAAGTTACGTTTGAATATTCCCAGCATCTTGTTAGCCTTGTTTACAACATTGTGTATGTGACAATCAAATTTAAATTTTGCATCAAATGTGACTCCAAGATCTTCCTCTTCCATACATTTTGTTAAAGCACTATTTACACCATTGCATGCCATAGTATATTCCCTATATATGGATTATTCCTTCCCATGTGCATTGATTTACATTTAGAAGTATTAAAATATAAGTTCCATGTATCAGACCATTGGACTAATGCGCTTAAGTCTTTTTGTACAATATTATAATTGGATGATGTGTTGTAAATGTTTGTATCGTCTGCAAATATCTTACAGAAGCTTTCTATATTATGGGGCAAGTCGTTAATAAAAAAAATTGTAAAAAGAATTGGACCCAGTATGCTTCCTTGGGGAATACCACTTAAGACATCAGCACTTTCAGAGCATGCATCACCAACTCTAACACACTGTTTTCTATCTTGTAAGAAATCTCTAATCCATGCAAATATCTTACCTGTTATGCCATAGTATTGTAATTTAATTTGTAATCTTTGATGGAGAACTGAGTCGAAAGCTTTTTTAAAATCCAAGTAGATGATGTCAATACATTTTCCCTTATCCAATACGTTTGTAAAATCTTCCATAACATGTAAAAGTTGTGTAACACAAGATCTATGACTACGAAAACCATGCTGACACTCTGAATACAGTTTATTAATAGACATATGGTCTACCAAAACATCTCTAATTATACTCAAATACTTTACATGTAACAGACGTCAAACTAACAGGTCTGTAGTTACCTGGGTCACTCTTTGTTCCTTTCTTAAAAATAGCAATTACATTAGCATTTTTCCATTCTGTAGGGACAGTTTCATGTTCCATGGACTTATTAAAGAGAATGCCTAGTGGGAGTGCCAACTCTTGATTAAGTTCTTTTAAAACTCTAGGGGGTACCTTATCGGGACCTTGGGCCTTATTTACATCTAATTCTTTCAGTTTCTTTTCAATGGCTTCTGGTGTAACTATGATATCAGTCGACTGCTTTACCCTCAGACCACATACCTGGGTTCTCTGGAGGTAAATTATCCAATTTCTCTCTGGTGAATACACTGGTAAAATAATCATTTAAAGTGTTGGCTTTATTATCATCTGAAACAGCAACGTCACCGTTTTCTTTAATTAGAGGACTAATGCCTGATTTAACTTTACTTTTTGATTGAACATACTTCCAAAACCTCTTTGGATTTAGTTTACAATCTTTGGCTATGTTTCTTTCATGTTCTCTTTTAGCTTGTTTAATTTCCTTATTACACTTATTTCTTGCTTCTATATAATTAAGATAATGTTTGCCCTTTTTTGTAATACAAAATCTTTGAAAAAGATCATATTTCTTTTTAATTTTTGTCAAGACCTTTTTATTAAACCACATAGGTTTTGGTTTCTCATTTTTGTCAGTTTCTATTTTAGGAATATTTTGTTCCATAGAATGCACAATCTTATCTTTTATGATATCCCATACCTGGTCCACGCCAACAGAGTTCACAACAGACCAATCCTCCTGACCTATTTCATCCCTCATTTTAGAATAATTTCCCTTTGTAAAATCAAATTTGTACAATTTGTTATGTTTGGTTTTAGATGTCTTTATATACAGTTGAAAAATTAATACTCCATGGTCACTCTTACCCAAGGGACTATGATGTTTAATATTCGAAATACATTCTTCATCATTTACTATAACTAAGTCAAGGATGTGTGATCGTTGTCCTTCTCTTCTTCTAGTAGGACATTCCACCATTTGAATTAGGTAAGCATCTTTTAAGCATTCCATAAATTTGTTTTCTCTATGCCTAGGCCAAGTTCCTTTCCAATCAATGTTTGGGAAGTTAATATTTCCCATTATGCAGACCTTGTCAAAGTTCGAAATAATGTTTTCACTTAATAAGTTCAATAACTTTTCTTCATTATCCACAGTTGTATTTGGACTTTTGTAAACACATCCCAGTAATACCTTCAGTCCTTCATCATTTATAAAATGAGCGTTTGTGCGTGTGTGCGTGCGTGCGTGTGTGTGTGTGTTCGTGTGCAAGCACACGCATGCACGAGCGCCTGTGCTCATGAAGTACATACAGAACCTCCGTTCATCATTCTTTCTTGTCCTCATAGCCTTCAGATTCTAGGTGTTGTGGAGAATTAAGCAAACTGCTGCATTGAATTGAACCCAGGGTCTGTTTGGTATTTTCGTATTGGTATTTAGTATATTCTAGTAACAGAGAAATTTAGGCTGCTTTCCCCCGGAGAGAACGTCGCCGCAAGGGCAGCGCCTGCTCATTTGGGGGGGGGGGGGGGTAGTAGGGACAGGGTGAGGGTGGCAGGCTTGGGAAACCTCGCTATCAATTTGGTAATACCAGGCAGCGGGATTTCTCCCTGCTCATGTTGCTTATCATGTGTGCGCATTAACCATGATCATGCGGACCACCTGGGACAGCCTTTTTGGGGTTGGTTAAACACTACAATTTACTTGCATCGGCATTACGCAGTTTTGCCATAATAAGGCACAGATTTCCATTCCACTAACACGCACTGTCGGAGCGTCTGCAGTGCACCTGCCCGCTCAGTTGCACCCAGACAGACAGATGCACCCACAGACAGTGAATACATTTTTATAGCATAGATTGATGTGCAGATTTGTGAATCCATCGTTAGCTTGCTGTCGATACATAGAAAAACATTGAGCTAATATGGATCACACAGACATAATCAGTCCAAAGATGGGGTGGGATAACTGGTAGTAACACACGCCAAACCAAACTGCCTCAACCCTGCGACATTTATTCAATTTGTAAGCTCACAGGTTATTTTTTCCAAGACTGCGTTTTCCCCAGAACAGGCTATTTTTCACATAGACTGTTTTTTCACTCCAAGCCAAATAACAATTGACTTAGACATGGGGCAGTGGGAAGATGCCTCGTTCCTTCATACGGGGAGCTAGACAACCCCGCCCCCTCCACGAGTCTCACCCCGTGGGAATACCTGGGAGTCTTTCGTAAAAATAGTTCCTCCTCCTTCTGGAAGTTCTGTGCATTGAGTAGTAGCACTAATGCCTCACCCACCTTTCACACTACCGAAAACTTTGCTGAAGTCGATGAAATACTTAGTCCCAAGTACTTATTACGAAGTCCCAAGTGCACAATATGTGTGTGTGCCTGTGTGTAAGATTGTGCGTGCATATGCGTTTGTGTAGGCCTAAATGAAATGGAAGCAGCCGAAACAAGACAGTGCAACATGTTCACTCACTTTCACATCACCGAAAACTTTGCTGAAGTCGGTGAAAACGGTGCTCAGTCCCAAGTGGTAGAGGAAGTGCTCCGAATCCTTGGCCAGGTTAGGGTTGGGCAAATGCACGGTGTGTGGGTACAGCTGTGCACTGCACCTGCACAAAGGAAGCGGAAGAAAGAACGAAGAGTACCATGATCAAGATAGATAGAAAGAAAGACAGGACTGAACACGAGCGGGTGCATGCTTATCTGGGTTTAGTATCCAGACGAACGCACGGACGGACACATGCACGGATGGACCAAACAAAACCAATTGTTCACGAAGTTTCGCTCGGGAACAAAAAAAAAGAAAGACAAAATGTGGCATAAGAAACTAAGGAAGAAAGGGGGGCAGAAAAGAGAATGAAAGAAAGAAAGAGAGTGGTAGAAGGTGAGTAAGAAAGTAATATGGTAGAGAAAGTGCCCGAAGGAATGGGGGAAAACGAAGAAAGAATATAAGGAAGAAGTGATCGATTGGGGAGAAGGAAGAAAGAACGTGAGGAAGGTAGAAATGAAGGGAAGAATGAAAGGAAGAATGCAAGAAACAAAGAGAGAATGCAAGAAACAAAGAAAGAGGGTAGGAAGGAATGATGGAAAAGAGGGAGGAGGGAAGTGAGAAAGAATATAAGGAAGGAAGAAAGCAAGGGAGGGATGAAAGGAAGAAAGAAAGAAAGAAGACCAAGAAAGAAAGAAAGAAAGAAACAGTCATGTAAAGGAACAAAGAAAAAACCATTATGGTATCATTAAGAAAGAAAGAAAGAAAGAAAGATAGGAAGAAAGAAAGATAGGAAGAAAGAAAGAAAGGAAGAAAGAAAGAACTCCTCCACCCCCCTCGAAGAGGAAAGAAATAAAGCCAAAAACAGAGATCAGACACTCAACCCCTAGAGCACACAACTAAAAGGAGTTTACAATGTAGGCCTTCCGTACTTTCATACGAAGACAGTCCCCAGAAAGGAACATTACCAAACCTTCAACACTGTGTCAGCAAAATGCAAACAAACAAACAAAGAAAAGAGGA
>JAGGCT020003665.1:0-12653 GCA_017654935.2 Phymorhynchus buccinoides
TTATCAAGCAAGTTACTCATAGTAGAATTAAAAGTCGAGGCAGGATCGTCTGAAACGCTCATGTTAGAAAGGAGTTCTGTTGCCTCTGAACTGAAAGTATCAATAACTATAGACTTGAGATTGCGGCGTGTAACCGTACGTTTATTTCTGGGAGTTTTGGAAAGATTCAGACTGGCGAGGACGGCAAAATGGTCAGAGGAAAGGATCTTAGAAACTGACACTGATGAAACAAGTTGGTCGGAATCACGCGCGATAAGCCAGTCAATGATGTGGCCTTTGTTATGTGTAGACTCGGTTACAAGCTGAGAGAGGGAGTGGTTAGCAAGTGAGAGGCAGAGACGCTTTGTGTGAGAGGACTGTTGGTTATCGAAGTGAAAATTAAAATCACCTAGCACAATAAGAGGACTGCGGTTCAGAGAATAGGAGTCAAGGAGGGCTTCAAACTCGGGATGAAACATTGAATCATACATATACACACATACCACCAAAAACGTGGAAAATGGGGGAAGGGGGAACAATCACATAGTTGTTAACGATAATAAAGCGGTACTGCTTTTTACCGAAAAGAACCGAAAAGAACCAAAAAGAACCGAAAAGAAGTCTTAAATGACATTTTTAGCCGATATTCAAATTGAACATTTTCAGCCAAAGATAGAAAAAGAGTTCTTTCAGCGTTGTTTGGACGCATTGGAGCAATTTCTTCGGCCAAAGATTTGGATTCTCTCGAAATCCTCTCGGAGAGTCTCCCGGGTGTTCGAAAACACATAGAGAAACTGATGCCATTGCTCACAGAAAACGTCCGAGGCCTAGAAAAAACAAATCTACAGTTAGAAAATGTCCTCTGGACAAACAACAACTGTGAAAGCATAAACCATGTCCTCAAGCAGGCTTTCGATTGGAAATCGCTGAAACTGTCTGATTTGGTTATATAAAAAAAAGCTTCATTCTGTTGTTTGTGCTCAAATTAGTGAGTCAGAAAGATCATTACATGACACTGGAGAGTTCATGCTTGATCCGGAATACAGAAAATTCTTTGTTCCCAGGGACACATGGCTTTTTGAAAGCCAGAAAACCAGAGAGAAGCGATTTCTAAAAATGGGTTTTTTCGGTTCTTTTTGGTTCTTTTCGGTTCTTCTCGGTGTGACGAGGTAATGGGTTAAAAGGCTAAGTCTCTAGGGAAGACTTTTAATGTGTTAAATTTTCAAGTAGAAAATTTGCCTTTAGCCCACTTCTCTAGGGTATGGGAGGTGAGCAACTTTCCCGGCCCCTTTTCATCTAATAAATTTATATTTGTGCCCGGGTTCTGGCTCGTATAGTTGTAAGAAATACAAGTGGTTGATTTGCTCTAAATGGCAGACAGAGAGAAGTAGGGTTTTACATGAAATTACAAGACTTCCACTCTCATCAGTCTGACCAAAGGGTTCAGAATTATTTGACACTTGTAATTTATTTACTCACAAAATCTGCATAAGATTATGCAACAATAATAATAAAGCAGCTCAATGGCGCCAAAACAAAATATGAATGAAAAAACAATGAAATCCGAAAGGATTTACAAGACTTTTGTCTTTCTAGAAGGTTAGCCCCAAGCAAGAAGGGTCACTAAGTGTCCTGGGACGGTATTCATGTCGAGATAGCATGAGACTTAGCATGATGCTAACTTAGAAGCTCTTCCAAAAGTCCTATTAAATCCTATAGGACATTGGAAGAGCTTCTAAGTTAGCATCATGCTAAGTCTCATGCTATCTCGACATGAATACCGTCCCTGGTTTCCAGTTAGTGTTCTTTGGCACTGTCGTGGTGACTTAGCTCATGGCTGTGCTGAAGTTCCTCCGTAGGGATCGGCGAGTGCTGGGTTGGCTGGGCTTGCTCGTCAGGTGAGAGTAGCTCCCAGTCGTTCCGGTTACGGCGTCGCGGGATGGCACGGTTCAAGCGTGGTCTCCTCACGGATTCTGGGTGCGGGGCGTCTTGGCGGCGTTCCCGTCTGGTTTCCTTGTGAGTCAGGGATGGAGCTTCCTGACCACGATGCCCTGCTGATAATCACAGGAGAAGGTGGATGTAGGTCTCTATGGCTTAGAGACAAGGGGCTTCAGTCGGCAGGGAATTAGTGGATCCCAACCGGCTAGAAGGCTGCCCTTGTACAATAGCACTAGTTAATAAATAAACTGAATTTCAGTTAACAAACTGAGATCAGTAAAACATAAAAGGTGTACAAGGATCAACTGGTATTAGTCAGTACCCGGCTAGATCAAAGTCTATGATCAAGCCAACATCACTCTCCATCCAACACCTGGAAAGGAATGGTATCATAAAGTGCAAGATTGCAACCCACAGGCTTCCTACTAAAAATATACAAAAGGGTTAGTAGGCATAAAATCCGGTTCTGGTACCAAAAGAGTTAAAGTCAAAAACACACACACACAAATAATCAGTGCACATAAATAGAACAGAATGTTTACCACTTCTTTTCAATAACATATCTATCTACTCCTTATTCATCATTGAACATAGGATCTAGATCAAAAATATGATCTAACAAAACAAATCTCAATCACCAGCCATCAATAATACTCACTAGTTGGGCTATTAGGACTGGCTGGGAGAGAGGTTGAGTCTGCAATGTTGCTTCGCCAGGTTTTGGAGGTATTGTGAGAGAGTATGTGTAGGCTAACTTTCCTCACTACTCAAATTTTCCCCTCCCATTTTCAAACAATGAGACCCTGTGATTGGTTTATAGCAGTCGACACGTCACAAGATGATGTCCTAGTATTATGCATAGTAGTACAGAACAATCACGCGCCGGTTACATCATTATCACATGTAACATTCCAGGCATTCCTATCCTTCTCGTGATCGGAAAGGAAATACCAGGAACAAAGGGAGACCGCCAGTGTGGGTGTTACATGCTGAAAGGGGAGGTAAACCGGGCTTCAAAGAGATAAGGGCCTTAATCGGCGTCGGTTTGATGTTGAATGGTAATTAAAGTGGCGGCCCGAGAAAAGAAAAGGGGGGGGGGGGGGGGTGTAGATAAAGAAAGAGGGGTCGTGCGTGATACATTGTCACACTCAGTTCTTTTGGCTTCTTTTCGGTTCTTTTCGGTAAAAAGCAGTACCCATAATAAAGGGATGATTTTTAACAAGGAAGAAAGATATGGTGGTAATACGTTGAATACAATACATACTGTAAACAGGCCTACATCTTAATTGAGAACAGAAATACTGATACTGATCCAGTTATCTTGTCAGGATGAGCGGCCAAAGCATTATCAGTTTACTTCTAAGACGACAATAAGACAATTGAACAAAACAACGACAGAAACGTGTAACAGATAAACGGCAACGGAAACTGACATTAACTTTACACACATGTAACATTTAAACAAAGACGAGTAAGGGAGAATGAGATCGATAAAATCAACCAAACAATTAATTGAGCCCAGTCAAGTTTTTACGTTTCATTCTCTTCTTTTCTTTTCTCTTTAATTCCTTTATAATCCAACGAGCCACACATGAATCCAATGAACACGACAATTCACACCAGAATAATCCATTCAAGAATCAGTCACGTTGAAGTAAAATAAATGCAAACAACCCAACCTCACAAAACACACATCTGTCGTTCACTTCTCATTGTCTCTACCTGTTTCTTCAAGTTAAAAATACTGTTACGTCGTTCAGCTCGCACAACACAAGAAAACGTCACAGAGAATTCACATCGTGGAAATCTAGAGGTTTAATAATGACACAAACGAATGTCCACAACACACAGGCTTTCACAGGCAGCAAGCCTCCACCCACTATGCTACTGGTACCCAACCCGACGTCACAAGACTACCCATTACGTCAAAACCATAACGTTGCTAAGGAGATGCACATCGACTTCTTCCCAAGTCCCATCACTCCCACATCTCTCAGATCTCCTTCATAACATTACTCCCCTCCTTCAATTGTTGTAGACACGACACAATCATCACTAATCTATCTATAACAATATGCAGCACACTTTACAAAATGAATAAGAATATTAAGCGCATACATAGCCTTAAAAAGAACTACATCTATTCACTTTGAATAAGAACATTAAGCATGTACATAGCCTTAAAAAGAACTACATCTATTCACTTTGAATAAGAACATTAAGCATCTATTCACTTGCCCACAAAACATGTCTTTCAACAGTATCTTTGGTGAAATTATAGCAATAACTAGGCTACCAACAAAATAGTTTGAAGTGTTGACGAATAAGAATACATCTATCACTATCTGAATCTACATCTATCACTATCTGAATCTACATCTATTCACTTTGTCCACAAAACAAGTCTTTCAACAGTATCTTTGGTGACATTATAGCAATAACTAAGCTACCAACAAAATAGTTTGAAGTGTTGACGAATAAGAATACATCGTCTATTCAATAACATAGTCGCAGTATTTTGTCGGTGCCTTCTCTGTCCTTCCCGATCGCCTGACCAGCATGTTGTTAGAGCCAGCAGACAGACACCTAGATGTTCCAGGGACCTGTGCCAGTCCACCGTCTCTCGGTACAGGTCTTCGCTCTGGGGACTGAGCACCATCTGACTCAGAGTCCAGCCGATCCCTAGGTCCTTCTGTCCATGAAAAATGACCCAATCCATGATCATGCCACAGACGGTTGATGTGGACAACCTTCTGCTTCGACCCCAGACTTTGGATGCGTATGGTGACGTCAGACAACATGTCTCGCACTGTGTAGCACTTCTCCCAGTCGCTTTGCAGCTTGGGACACTGTCCTTTCTTCCTCCTGGGGTTAAAAAACCACACTTTGTCCCCAGGTTTGAATGTGACAGCGTGAGCCCTGCCGTCATACTGGGACTTCATAGCATTCCCAGATGACTTCAGGTTCTGCCGTACTTGCTCATGAATCTCCTCCAGTCTCTCATGAATTTCACGCACAAACGGGTGGGCATCAGCTGGAAGTTCCTCATCTGGTGGCCTCCCTGTCAGAAGATCCACAGGGAGCCTCAGCTCATGCCCCATCATCATCATCTTGGCTGGAGAGTAGCCGGTTGACTCATGCTCTGCAGAGCGATAGGACATCAGTAGACCTGGAAGCTTCAGGTCCCACTCATGTTGTCCTTCTTGGGAGAATTTTGCAAGTTCTTGACCTAATGTCCAGTTAAACTTCTCCACCATCCCATCAGACTGTGGCCTCAGTGATGTGGTTCTGGTCTTTCTTATTCCCAACAGCTGACAGCTTTCCTGGAACAACTTTGTCTCAAAGTTCCTGCCTTGATCGGTGTCACGGTTTTGGCCCGCAGTTTTGCGCAAGACCAAAACCGGACTAAAAGGGTAGGGTCAAGAGAACAGACCAAGTAACCACTCAAGGCGCACAATCACCCGGACTCGCACACGCACACTCTGAACACAGATTAAGCTGTGATTTTGTGCCTTCTTTGAAAATTATAATCTAAACAAAATGACAAGCAAAAATATGTGGCCAGACAATGCAAACATGACTAAATACAGACTGACAACAAAACCCTCTCTTGACCAGTCCAACGAAGGACTAAGAAATTGACCCCGTGAAAATAGAATCCCCCCCCCCCCCCCTTAACCCCTTTAAGGGTCGGAAAAACTGGCCATAAGTCGGCAGGAGCCCAAACAATGAGATGTTAACTGAATAATAAAGCACTGGTTCTTGATATTTAAAACAAACACCAGTCACTTGGTAAAGCTAAGACAGCTTTCCTTGGGTAGGCTCGGTATAACAGCACAGTTTTCCAAAAAAGAAGAAAATTATAATTACTGAAACTCTTGGCATTAATCACTCATATACCACTTTGTAGATAACTGTCCCTGCCCGAGTTCATGTCAGTCAGTTTCCTCCCGGAAACACACTGGTCACATAACAAATATTATCTTTTAACACTTAGCTGTTTAGAAGCTGAATCCCCAGTCTGGGCTCTCTCACAGCACTAGAGAACCACGGCCGTTCCTCCACAGAAAGTCCCTCCGCTCCGAAGCTCCTCACACGGCTGGCCGTCGTTCTTCGGGAGCGCGCCGGCCCTCCCAAGACAAGCTGTCGTCCTCCAAGGCGAGCCAATCACTGGACAGGCTCCGTACCCAGCTGGCTGCTCTCGTCACCACTGGCTGCTTGGTTTCCAGCGCCGAGGACTTAAGGGGACGGGGCAAGGAGGAGGGCAACAAGGGATGGCTTATGAAAGGGGGGGGGGGGAAATAGACGCGAGGACCCTCCCCAGCAAGGCGTCGGAGTACGGCGGGGTAGCACTCCAGTCTATCTGCTCACAAAAATGGAAGAAAAAGAAGTAGGCCTGCGAACAGGCCGGGTAAGTGTCACTCTCAGTTCAGCCGAGTCATAGTGACCGAGGTTTGGATTTCATAGAAGCGGATTGAGAGATTGAGTCAAAAGCTTCTTAATTTTGAAATTTGGAATTGAAATTGAAATGGCCAAATTAAATTCCCAAAGAAAACTTCCTTTACAGTTTGGAACAGTTTTATTTGAGCTTTGGCCCCAGGGGGGCTTTTAAGCTAATACATATATAACAACAAACACAATGGCAGACACTGGTGAGTCAAAAAAGAAAATAAGAAAACATACATTCAAATATGAATAACAACAAAAAGACTTAATAATCTAGGAAATAAAATTCACAACAAAAAGACTTATAATCTAAGAAATAAAATTCAAACTAAAAGTATCCCATACAAATTACCTACTTTTTTACAATGGCACTAGCTGAAACAATCACTTTAAAAAGATATATTAAAACTAAGAGGGTTAACATAAAAAGTTACTGTGTAAACACATGAAGACGAAATTAAACGAAAATAATAAAACAAGCTCAACCAAGTTGCACGGTCTGTAGCCTGACAGCTCACCCTGAAAACACAACTGCCGATTGTTTGAACAAAAAGGGAGATAATAAGGTAACAAAATATCCTAACAATAAGGAACAAAACGAAGAAAATTGATTGTTTGAAGGAAACTGTAGGACTAGAAAACTGTCGGACTAGTTAACTGTCGGACTAGTGAGACTGACAACAATTCTCGAAAATGCCAACCCAGGATTAAAACCATTTAAAAATTACCACTCCCGTTCAATTTAGACTTCTGAAAACGAATACAAACCTTCCCACACACATTACTCACCCATCAAACCCGTGACTGATACAATATTTACATGGGGTCCCAGAGAGACCCGAAAACCCCTAAGTTGGCGGGTAGGCTGACGAAGCTAACCCCCTTGCCAAACTTAGACCCTGGCTTCCCACAAGAACAGAGCCATTCCTGTGGCAAAACACCAGTAGCTGACCGAACAGCCGTGAAGAAACCTTTGAGCAGTAGGTGCACTGCTCCCTGGGACGACCAGAACACAGCCACAAGTTGCGCTGTGGAGACCTGTGATGAATCTGACTAATCCTGCCCTGCTACAGAATACACACCCACCGGTTGACCTGAACTCACTCAACTTTGAATCGACTTGCACGAGACAAGCGAAGAAACAATAAAAATAAAAACATCCTACCACTGACGCACACACACGCCTAGAGATATTCGGGCGCTCCATTCGCGTGCACACAGATCTGCGCTCACACGCACGTTCCTTCTGGTAAACCGGAAAGAGTTAGAATTTTAAAAAAACATTCTCTTTCTGACTATACACACGTAAGCATTGCGAAAAATGGCTTTATTTACACAGGTACAAGAATGCAAAAGTAACAACCTTCCATACATAGCAAAATGGACAGAAAACAATGAATCCCCAAACTGATGAAACAAACCATATCCTACTACTATTCCTGTAAGCTGGGTCACCAACAAACTGAGTTGTGAGAAATGGGGTGTGAGAGGGGGAATTCGGGCCTCCTTACGGGGAATCCCGTAACACGATCGGAATGCAGCTCCATAAGCATTCCAAACCTCGTGAAGAAATTGTCCACAAGAACCTTGGCCACTGTTGATGCTTCTTGATCTGGGATGGCGAAAGTTTCAGGCCACTTTGTGAAGTAATCCATGGCCACGCAGATGTATTTATTGCCAGAAGAAGTGATGGGCAAAGGTCCTGTGATGTCCACTGCGACCCTCTCCATCGGGGCACCCACTTGATACAGCTTCATGGGTGCTCGGCCTCGCTTCTTGGGTCCTTTCTTGGCACAGCAAACGTCACAAGTGCGGCACCATTCTTGCACATCATTTCGCATGTTGACCCAGTAGAATCGTTGCCGTAAATGACTGAGGGTTTTCTTCATGCCCAGGTGTCCACCAGTCAGGTTGCTATGTACCTCAGTCAGAACATCAGCTCTCATACTCTTAGGAAGAACAGTCAACCACTGACATTCCCTGCCATCGGGACTCTCCCACCTGCACTCCAGGACACCATCGTTGAGTCTCAAAATTCCCCACTGTGTCCAGTACATTTTAGTCATTGGGCTGGTAGCAGAGATTTTCTCCCAGGCAGGACGCACTGAGCTCTCCTTCAAACACTGGATGAATGGCGCCAAGTCTCTGTCTTGAGCTTGCTGTTCAGCGAATGAACTATCTCCTGCACATCTGGGCTGCATTATGGTTCGCCTGCAAATTTCAGATTTCTCCTTTTTGATGCAGTGTTGACAGTCGAGATCACATGGCCTTCTACTCAAACTATCTGCATTTGTGTGCACTCGCCCCGGTCTGTACTGGATCTCAAAGTCATACTGTCCCAGTTTCCGCAGCCAATGAGCCAGTCGACCCTCAGGTTCTTTCAAAGTCTTCAACCACTTCAAAGCAGCATGGTCTGACCGAATTAGAAACTTTGCTTCATACAGATAGGGATGAAAATGGTCAAGGCTCTTCATGATTGCCAACAGTTCTTTCCTGGTAACACAGTAGTTTCGCTCTGGAGCAGTCAATGTCTGACTGTAGTATGCTACCACATGCTCCCTCCCTTCAGTCACCTGGGAAAGCACACCACCCACCCCTAAGTCACTGGCATCACAATCCAGAATGTAGGACTTTGATGGGTCAGGAAATGTCAACACAGGTGCTGAAATCAAGGCTTCCTTTAACTGAGCGAAAGCAGCTTGACAGGAATCCGTCCACACAAATTTCTGACCAGATTTTGTGAGTCCATGCAGATGCAATGCAATGGTTGCAAAATGTTTCACAAACCTCCGGTAGTAGGTACACAAGCCAAGAAAGCTTCTCAAAGAACTGACATCTGTTGGAACAGGCCAGTCTCTTACAGCAGCTATCTTTGTTTGGTCTGTACTCACACCCCTTTCACTGACTACATGGCCAAGATACTGAACTTCCTTTTGAAAGAGATGACACTTTTGGGGACTCAGTTTCAGATGTGCAGCTCTGAATCTCTCAAATACCTCTTTCAGTCTCTGGAGTTCTTGTTCAAAGGACTGCACAAAGACGATCACATCATCAAGGTAAACAAGAGCTGTCTCCCAATTAAGCCCTTCCAGCACTCTCTCCATGAAGCGTTCAAAGGTGGCTGGGGCATTGCACAAACCGAATGGCATAACAGTGAGTTGCCAAAGACCTCTTCCATACGAGAATGCTGTCTCCTCTTTATCCTCATCAGCCATATTTACTTGATGATAGCCAGACTTCATGTCCAATGTAGAAAACCACTTGGCTCCGCTTAGTGCATCAAGCGTATCGTCAATTCTTGGTAGAGGATAAGAGTCCTTCACTGTCACCTCGTTCAAGGCACGGTAATCCACACAGCATCTCATAGAACCATCCTTCTTCCGGACTAGTACTACAGCAGAACACCAAGGGCTGGTGGACTTTTCAACTACGCCTTGTTTGATCATGTCGTCCATTGTTTTCTCCATCTCTTGGCGCCATGCAGGAGCAATTCGTCTGGGAGCCTGCTTGATAGGGTGATGAGATCCTGTATCGATGTGATGCTCAACCAGGTCAGTACGTCTGAGGTCGTGATCACCAGCAGAGAAAACATCACCATATTCTGTAAGGAGAGTTTCAAGTTGCTGGCTTTCTTTCTTATCCAGGTGGGTTTTGCTCCTTTGGAATAGATCATGCAGATGATCTGGTAACCCGGACCGTTGCTCCATTTCCTCCTCCAGGGTGGTTTGAACCACATGACACTTGCCAACGGCAGCTCCTTTCCGAATCCTTGTTGGTGTATATGTGAGATTTGCCACAATCACAGGTACGTTTTCTAGAGATGGATCTACCAGTGTTCTTCCAACCAAGAGTCCACTGGGCATTACTGTATTAGTGTCCCTCTCCACAACTGCTTGGGCTGCTGGCAAAGTCTTGCTGGATATACACCAAATGATTGTTTCCGACCATGCAGGAACAACAACAGCTCTTCTAGTGGTAACAACAGATACTGACGTATTCACTATATGGAGAGGTACCAATGTTCTCTGCAGTCCTATGGTCATTTTCAATTCATTCAGATCTATGCAACACTTGTTTGGGAGAAGAAAATCCAGGCCAAGAATAAAGGGATCATCCATATCCATTGCATACACTGACATCTTCCGATCCTCTTCTCCCAACTGCACAGTCACCTCTACTGGACCATACACTTCTCCAACGTCTTTAGTGACCTCACGAACTTTACCAGCCAGTTGTGGAAGATTGTTGAGCCCAAGCACATCAGGTCTTATCAACGAATGACTCGATGCAGTGTCGATAACAATCATACAGTCTTTCCCAATAATCTTCCCATGAACTTGTATCCTCTGTGGCTCTCTTGCACTTGATTATTGGGGCAGAAGGAAATGAGGCTAAGTGTTGCCCCTCACTACCAGCCTTCACTCGTTTCCCTGCTCCACTTCAAGCTCCTTGTTTCTCTGTGCAGCCTGTTCAGCCTTTCTCTTCATGTCACAGGCTTTTTGTCTACAGTCCCGAATAAGGTGCCCTGGAACTTCGCAGTACCAGCACCTAAGTGAAGACTTCTTTTTAGGGTTGTTGTTTCTCTGATCTGTCCTCTTTAATAACGCCACGGCGAGTGAAGTAACCAGCAGTTGATGGGTTTTCACTTCGGCTGCTCTGCACATATGATTCGAATTCCAGTGCTCTGGCCAAAGCGTCCTGCAGTGATGTTGGTCTTGCCTGCTTGACATAGATCTGTAGTCTCTCATTGCCCAGAGCATCGATAAACTGATCTTTCAGCAGGATAGCTTTCAATTGAAAAGAAGCTTCTGGGTATGCTAAAAAGGCTAAAGCTTCAAGATCTTGAGCAACTTCTTGCAGAGTCTCTCCCTTATTTCTTCTTCTTTTCCAGAATCTTTCTCTGAAGACTTCAGACTGATGCTTGGTACCAAATCTTCTGTCCAGTGCAGCAAGAAGGCTGGTGTAGTTGTGGCATTCCTCCTTGGACAGATGGGCCAGAATTTCTACAGCAGGGCCTTTCAGGCTAGTGGACAACTGCACAGCACAGTCAGCGTCACTCCACCCATTCATCTGAGCAATGTCCTCAAACTGAGCTAGGTACGACTCCAAGGGGATCTGCCCATCAAACTCAGGAGCCCTGCGTAATCCATGGCTGCATGATGAATCCTGACAAGCAACAATAGTTGCTCGTCTCTCTGGGATGAATGCTGGGGAGAATGGATTCAGCGCACTAAGTGATGGAGAGTAACTGGGCAGGGCATGCTCCTCCTGGTCCACAGCAGAAGATGAGTCCACTGGTGTGTTGTTGTGTAGACCAGTTGTCTGTTGATTGGCCTGCCTCTGTTTCTCCAGCTCACCAACAACACACACCTCCAGACTAGCTACTGTCTTCTTCAGGGTGTCCAGATCCTCTCTATAACCGTCCATGTCCCTTCTGACCTGATTAACAGTGTCCTCACACTCTAAAACACGGCTGGTAACAGCATCTGTTTGTTTCTTGATGTCATTTCTAAGTGTGTCAAAACTTCATTCAAAAGAATTTAGCTTCACAGAAAGATCGTCACCGTGATCTTTGAAAAGGGCCTTCATAGTGTCCAATACTGCATTCAGATTTGAAGGCTCACCTCCACTTCCTTCCCCGTCCACATCCATACTCCTGGTTCTAACACCTTATATACCGATGTACAAGTAGTGCAAAGAGGCCTGCCAGCCGTGAGATATAAAACAATATCCAGAGATATCATTTGCATATATTAACCCATAGGCTTAGTGTCAATGGGCGTGAGAAAAGGTGTAAGAATACACCGTTGCTATTAGAAACTTGACGTCACAGTTATATATCTCACGGCTTGTACACTCGCATGCGACTATCTGCAGTACTCAAGCCATATTTTCTTTATTTGCATCAAGTGATGTTTAGTCAAACAAAAAGCCCAAACATACTCCTAACCCTATGCCTTAACCCAAGAAATGCAAAAGGTGGTTTCTGATGAACATTTTACATTGAAAAAAAATTGTGAACAGCAACTGTTAGTGAAATTGCAAATTATAAAAATAGCACATAAGAACCAAATACTCAAGGCAGTGGCACTGCACATAGAGCCTTCTTAGCGGGACGCCCTAAAACGTCATGTTAGTGAACTTACGCAATCACCGAAATTACGTCATCATTGAAAGTTCGTCATTGGCTAAATGACAATAACTCCTAAGTGATTGAAGTGAAAGAAGAATATGTCATTGTAATGGATATTTTTTGTACAGCTGAGGCCAGTACGGTTCATGTCTCTATT
>JAGGCT020003666.1:0-12638 GCA_017654935.2 Phymorhynchus buccinoides
AAGAGCGCGTCGTAAGCATAGCACTGCGCACCCCCGTTTTTTGGAGGGGGCGGCAGGGTGGATGGTCCCAATTTTGACCAAATAACAACTTTTTGTTTGCCACTGGTTCTTTAAACGTGCGCAAGTGGATTGGCACACGGACCTCGGTTTTTGTCGTGCTCATCCGAAAGACTTAGCGTCAGACCATAAGGTCTAGTGGGAAGTGAGCGGAAAACTTCCGGTGCAGCCAGTAACGATCCTGGTTTGTTTGCAATAAAAGTTAACGTGTAACCTCTGAGCCACTCTTCGACTAGTTGCCTTTTACAATAAGTCTGTGTCTAATGTGTTAGCACGCCTATGTATTTTTCTGTTTGCGTGTATATGTATGTGCGTGTATACTATCATGTAATTCTACGCGTGAGCGCCGCGCGCGCGTGCGTGCGTGCGGCGAGTGTGTGTGTGTGTGTGAGCTGCCATATAGCCTACTAGCTAATTGTAGGGGAAGACGGGTAAAAACGCATGGGCGGGTAGAGCCCACCCCAATTACTCATGAAATAAAGAAAATTTCAGTCAATTTGCCCTGAGACGAATGCTATACATTAATGCTCGTCTCATGGGCAAAATGAAACTAAAATTTGATTCATTTCATGAGATAATTGGGGTGGGCTTATTACACCGCCCATGCGCTTTTTACCCCGTCTTCCCCTAGCAGAGTAAAAAGATACAGAAAACCAGAAAAAAACATTCTTAGGGACAGGTTTGGATCCTGCTGGCCACAGCTTTGAGAACACCTCGCCGGTGGTCACGTCTGTGACCCCAATGACGCCCTCTTTGTGGACGTCATCCACACCAACGCCGATCCGTTAGCAGAGATGGGTAAAGGGCTTAGCTTCACCTCTCACACCCGTAAGACGGCTGTGTGGGGTAATCAAAATCGGTCACATACGTGATGTTCTCATCCGTAGCTGATTCACTTGTACCACAGCGTTCAAGTGCCTCTCGCTGTTGGGATGATCTTTGCCCTGGACTTTCTTTGCAGCCAGAGTAAGCCAACAAAAGCATCACCGCACGGCTTATTTAGAGGCTATAGTTTTACGGCCATGTTGATTCGTCTCTTGTTTGTTAACAAATTTACTAGAGTTGGGGGGTATTTTGGTTTGATGGTTCTGGTAGGGGCCATAACTGCGTCACTGAGCTCAGGAGACATAACTCGGGATCTTCTTAGTTGTGAGAGAATGGGTGAGGAGTTTGGTACACTTTTGTAGATACATATTTTAATGTATGTATTTATCTGTTGTCAGGTTATTTATGAATTTGTTTAGTTTCTTGTAGGCCTACATGAGTGTGGCGTGTCCGCAAGGAAATTATCCTTGTACGAGGACAAAATTGAACAAAGTTGAAGTTGATGTTACACACATAATAACATATCAGATCTTGTAATGTAATTATATTGTTCTTCCTTCTAGATCATATTGCCGAAATAACAAGTAGTTCTCCCCCTGGCTAATCAGAAGACTTCAATGAAATAAGGCAGGTTCTTCACCATGTAGGGTTGTAAAATAAAACTACCTTTGATATGCGGTACTTATAATTAGTCTTGCACGGACATAGACGATAAGAGAAAAAACAAATATTTAGATATTTAATTGATTCCCAAGTGCAATGGTCTTGTGTGTGTGTGTGGTGGTGTGTGTTGTGTGGTGTGTGGTGTGTGTTGTTTGTGTGGTGTGTTGTGTGTGTGTGTAAGTGGTGCATGCAGGTCTAGGGTTCGTCGACCCTTGTGGCCACTGTGGACTTCTATCCCAACGGAGGTCGCCACCACCGGGCTGTCACATTCCCTGCTGCACCAGCTGCTGGAATCATGGAGGTGAAAGTAAGGCGCAAACCTATGACAATGACACCCCCCTAAGACGGAGGGTGGCTGCCCCACGTAGAGGGGGTCAAAAAACGTCACACACTAATGTTCTCATCCGTAGCGATGCATTTGGACCATAGTGTTCAAAGTGCTTCGCTGTTTTGGGATGATCCTGGAGTCTTTTAGCCAGGAAACGTTAACAACAACCGCAGATGACAATAGTAACTTGTTTATGCTGTTAACTGGACTTTTTTTTTAGCTTTTAAAAATATATTTCTTCTTCTTTCTTCTTCTTCTTCTTCTTCGAATCGCTCAGTTTCCTGTCATTTTTGAACGGAGATGCGTCATGCTGCCGTTATGTGCCTAACTAAGAAATAGTTAGGCCCAGAAAGTCCCGCCTTTTCAACTATTTTTTTGTTACGTTTTTTTTTCTGTGAATTTGGACCAATAGGATTGTGTATTTAAATTCTAGTAGGTTTTGTATGTTATCCTTCTTTGTTCGACCGCCATGCAAGATCATTGTGGAATGCCCAGGATAACTTCTAGCTTGTTGCGGCCATTGTTCTGTATGATTTGGAATTGTATGTCCCTTGTTGGCATATTAAAGATTATTTTAAACCAAGTCCGACTTCGGGCTTGGAGGAAATCTTTTGAAAGTGTTTCATGAAAAAGGCAGAGAATGGACTGGTTCGCAGAAAGATAGTAGGATGCAGTAAGCAAGGAAAAGACAGGTCAAAGAGAGTGACAGATTAGAGCAGTTAGCAGCCAGAAACTTCCAGAAGGTGGGTGAACTATTTATACAACGGGCTCATTTGCTGGACAGGTAGGACTTAAAAGTTATTAGAATCTTCACACCGTTTTGAAAGTAGGTACTACTGAAATAAGAAGAACATACTTTAGCTGAGTGAAACTTTTTTTTTAAATTCGTTGCTTCAAGCAAATATTATTTATCCCTGTGTTTTATGTATGCCAAGGACAGAGACTGAAGAGGTCCTTTAGTATTGGCCACCACTGCGCTGTCAGAGGGGGTGCAGGATAACTACAGGACATAACCACATTTACTCGCAAAATACACCTATCCACTGCCCCCATCAGAGTGAGTCAAGGGATAACCAGTAACAGTGACATAACCACAATTTCTCACAAAATACAACCCTATTCCACTGCCCCATCAGAGTGAGTGCAAGGATAACAGTAACAGTGCATAACCACATTTTACTCGCAAAATACACGTGTCCACTAAGTTAACTGAATGCTGAGCGTATTCTTCAACATTGCCCATGAGAATGCGTGCCTGTTAGAGTCATTATTTTGCTCCGAGTGCAAAAGGTTTAATCTTTCTTAATTCGGGGAAATTGTTTCGTTTTCCCGTGTTTGTTTTGAAAAGACATTTTTGTTGAAATTATCACATGTTTTATTTTGTTTCGTTGTTGTGTACTTTGTTTGTGTCATAGGTGCACTACACAACATGCAAACCCCCGACAGGTCTGGGTTCTAGAGTCTAGGCTAAAAGAATTTGTTTTTATGAAGGTATTGTAGCTGCTTTTCCCACATTTATACAAATGCCTTAAAACATACAGCATAACAACACAAAGATCTTGTTGACAAATTTAAAAAAGGACATTTCCTTTTTCTGTTAACATTCAAAACCAGGAATCCTTATATACAAGGAAGAGTAACACCCTGTTTTGTATTGTGTTTATTTCAGTACGTTGCAGTCTTGTAATCATTTTTGTAAAACTTCACAGCCAATGACTGATTTGTCCCCCAGATGTGCGGGAGGCCATGGGCTCAGTCACCTGCGGGCAGTGGGACTATTTCCTGCACTCCATCACCAGCCGGTGTCAAATGACCGCCCATCCTTGTCCCTTCCCGCAGGTCATAGAGCGGCCGTCATCGGGTCTGTCCCGCCCACCTGTCACTGCCGCGGCCTGATGCCGTCATGGTTAGACGTAGACCTGAATGCCAGCGGTGTTTTATGTTCCGCAACCCGCGCGCCCGAGCCTCCCTACTGTGCCTTAGCTTGAATCCGCGGTTAGGATTATTTCGTGTAGCTTAGATCTGCATTCGTGTCTCACTTATATGTAATAAAAAGGATAACCGACCAAAACCTGTGATGTCTTTGTTAAAAACTGTATTGGCTCTTCGCATCGCAAAACGATTTGAAGAAAAAATTCTCACAAATCACGCAAACCTACACACAAACAAACATACATAAACCAAAAGGAGAAATAAAAGATTATACAGGTTTTTTACTTTCAGGTTTAGACAGTGTAGACTTACCGTCTTCTTTAACAAGCTTAGATATTTTTCTCCTCTAGCGTTAAGTTTTTTGCTGAAACAATAACTATGAATGCTTTGGATTATTCTGAGCTTCGCGGCCAACTGATGTTCCTTCTGTGTAACATGTTTCCTGACAGCCCATTTAACTTGGTTTCTTGCTCTAGCATATATTTTTGTAGTTCTCATTTGTCCTAAATGTCTTGTAGGTTTTTAAAACCTCTTCTCTTTTTTCTTATATGGTCAAGTAATGTAGATGGGATAGGAATCTTTCTACGTGTCTGAAGGGAGAGTTCTTACCTTAGAATAACATTTGTCACAAGCATCACCAACACTTTTAACGTATATGTGTCCAGCAATCATCAACAAGTAGTCATCATTACAATGTCAGTCCAAGTGACTGTTGAACAAATCCTGATTCCCAGTAGTTTTCCCTTTGCTCACTAATACTTAGATGCTCCAAGTAAAGTTTGATTATTTCCATTGACCGACAGGTTAAAACATAGGACTGAGTGGTGGCTCTTTTCCTACAGGAGTAAGTACTCTATTTCTGAGACAAAATTCCTCATGATTTTTAACAAGTCAATATGTGTTCTGCTTGTAATCCTCTGAGAGTAGGCTCCCCGACTTTTTGCAAAAGTATTTTGCTGTACTGTTTCAAAACCTTGTGATGGTTGATTTTGGCCACAACCCTTATTCTTGCTCCAATTTAAATTTCCAGGAAAAGTTAAATCTCCCATAAGGACAGAATATCTCTGATTTTATCTCAGTAAGATGGCATCTACAACTTATTCAAGTCCACGACACTCATCGCTTGAAACCATTTGGTGATTCTATATACAACACAGCATGTGAAATGTTTCTTATTTGGTAAAATGATTTTACAGACATACTGGGAGAGAACAGTTGTTTCAAGCTTGTCAATTCTCACAAGGTCTAAGCCTTCCTTTTACAAATAGACAAACCCTCTAACCCTCTGATGTAATACCTGCATAGCAATCAAGAACATATTGTGCAATGTCCTCATCAGACTTTTTACTTTTAGGCAAAATCTCCGTTTATACTAATTAGAAATACATCACATCTTTTTATTTTACCAAGAATTCTAGTTCAGTAACTTATTTGACAAAGTACAGAATTTAGTAGACATGCATTTATGTTTGTTGAGTTAGTCAGATCATGTTGGGAAGATTTGCTTCATGACTAACATAGAGTATTCAGTAAATAATTAGTATGCCATATCCATCTACATAACTAAGTCCAGTAATAATTAGTATGCAGAAGATCAGTTTGCTTGTTTTCTCTGTATGTTGTACTCTTAAATGTTGTTTTATATAACCAACAAAATAAAATAAAAGTTCAAATTCCGTTTTCCTTATAAACGAAAAGGAAATAGCAGCTAACAGGCTATTTCAAAAGCTATATGCCATATATGATTGATATTATAACAACATTTAACATTTTTCTATTTAGTGTTCAGCCTTTTGTTCAGTCATTTATTGTGAACAAACAACGACCATTTTTTGGTGCTTGATTTACAAAATTAAATGCCACGTGTTCTCAACACTGAACAAGGTAGAGAAACGGTCAGGTTTTCTTCAAAGCTTTTCCCTGAACTTGGCGATAATAATGACATGTTTTTATATGCATTAGCAGTTTGGTGCAAAATCACCTGAGACTTGATCACTTCAAAAAATAAAGCAAAAGTTTATAATTTATAGACTTTAATGCTTACCTTACTGGCTTTAGATCACTGTTTCGCTTTCGCTGCGATCGCGTTGATCGTCTTTCGCAATGTATTATTCACCAAAACAACTTGGGCAACAGACCGGAGAACGAACGGCAACTCGTCAATATTGTTTTTTATTTGCTGTTTTGCTGTTCTTGTTTGTTTGTGTTGAATAAAGGCGCCATCTCGTCACTAATATCCATTAGTTTTGTTTTGTCTCTTGTGAATAAAATGTCATTTTACACTTGTGGTGTAGTTGTTTGTTTGGTGTATGTTCCAGTGACGTTGCAGTCTGTTTCAGTTTTTTAATCATTTTTTTTAATAATCTATTTACTTATTTATTTATTTATCTATTTTATTTATTTTGTTTTATTTATTTATTCATTTATTTATTATTTTGTTTTTGTTTTCGGTTGTTTTTTGATTGTTTGTTTGTTTGTTTGTTTTGTTTCGGTCATCTTTACCAGAGAACGTATAAATCCTCCTTCTGGCCCAGACTTTTTTTTACCCCAATTGTAGATACAAAAACACTACTTTTAGGGGCAAAAAAAGCAAACAATCGTCTCCCTTTTACCCCCATTGTAGATACAAAAACACTACTTTTAGGGGTAAGAAAAGCAAAAACTATCTCCCCTTTTACTCCATTGTAGATACAAAAACACTACTTTTAAGGAAAAAAAAAAAAAAAAAAAAAAGCCCCCCCCCAAAAACCGTCTCCCCTTTTACTACCATTTTTGATACAAAAACACTACTTTTAGGGAAGAAAAAACCAACAACTGAAAAAACCCGTCTTCCTCCCCTTTTCCCTAGAAAACAACACTATTTTTTAACCAAAAAAAATTATAGGAAAATTCTTTGTTAAATAATCCACACGTTTTACAAGATGATTTGTATTCTTTCTTCACAAACACTTATACTATTTGCAGCCTTATTCTCAATGGATCTTTGCTACTACCATGCATGTTATTATTAGCTAACCGGTCTAGGCTTTTCACCGTAATTAAGAGATCAGATAACCGTCGTTGCCTCTGACTATACTGGAGTACTGCCAACCTGTATTTAACTACAGGGGAATTCCGATAACGTCAAGTAGAGTGTAAGAAGGAAATTCATAAAATGCTTTGGATTTGAAAAAAATGCATAACATTCTTTACATTCCAACAAAATTCTTAACATTTTTTGCATTTGAAAAAAATTCTTTAAATCTTTATTTTTTTATTTTTATATTTTTTAAAAATATATTTTGTTTAAAACTTTATTAACACTTTTTTTATTTTTACTTTTTTTTCAAATCTTTTGAGCACTTATCTATTAAGTTGTTGTTTAATATCTTGTTAAGTTATTACTCAGTTTTTAATCAAGTTATTATTTAAGTTTTTATTAAGTTCTTGTTAAGTCATCTTCAAGTCATTCTCAATTTGTTTTTATTAAGTTCTAACACAAAAACTTAATAAGTTATTACTTAGTACTTATTACGTTCTTATCGAGTTACTTACTTAAGTTATTGTTAAGTTTTTATTAAGTTCTAAAACAAGAATTTATTGCATTAAAAATGGATCGCTCTCAGGTTTTAAGCTTTTTGGTGTTTGGTTTTCTTGTTTGTTTGTTGCTTTCTTTGGTTGTACTGTTTGTACTTCTACTCGTGTTTTTGGCTTTGGTTGCATATATTTTTTATATAAATTATAAGCCAGATAACCAACACCAGACCTCCACCAATAATAAACAAAACATATTGATTGTCTTGTTTTATTTCTTCTTTTTGAACTGGTGGAACTGTATGTACTACTGTTTTGTTTTCTTCATCGTTTTTAGTCAGTAGGTTATGTTTTTGTTTACGGTTCCACTCTGCTAGTCGTTTTCCGGCCTGAACTCGACCAGGACTTTTAGTCACTTGGTTCACTTGACTCAAGGGTTGTGGGCTCTGAACTTCCTGATTCTGTACTGCATTCTGCTCTGGATTCTCTGTCACGTTCATTTTTAATAGCAATAAAATCTATATGATTAAAAGTAATTAATCCCATAACAACTGGTGAAAGAAGCCCGCCAAACCTATAATAAAGATCACAACTAAGAGACTCTAACGACTTTGTTAAAACAGGATCTTGACTTAACTCGTACATTAAATCTTGTTGTGAATCGACAGGAAGAAATTGATTAACTAACTTAGTGTACAAGCCTAACACTGTTTGACCTAAACTTTTAACCATTTTAGATCCTAACTGCGCTTCATATCTGTTGTGGTACTTTTCGATGTCAGCAGAAGACATTTGTTGAATCTGTTCTATACTAAATTCTGTTCCTAAGTATTGCTTCGTTTTTCCACACGCAGCAAGAGAGTATAGTCTTTCCTTTTTATTCATAACACTTGCTGACACTTCATCAGAAATGATAACATCATGTGCATTTAATAGTAGTTCGTCACAATTCATTTTTAGTTGATTTTTATTTTTATTTTTATTTTGAAAAACAAAAAATTAGTGCTGAAAAAACTGTTGTTTTCCTTGCATATATCAATCTGCTGTGATTAGTGGACTTAGTTTAGGGGTTCACGATGGTTGGTAAGAACTTATTGAAAATGAAATCAGCTGACCTTGGGAAAACTTGACCTAGAGAACTCTGCTAAATTAATCGCTATAATTACAGATGCTTCAATCTGCAAAACAAAAGACTTTCCTGTTAAACAAGGAATAATTCCAGAAAAATATAAATATGTACAAAATAAAATGGCTTCACTCATGTAAATGATGATTAGCGGTGCTGTGTAGTAAACGCTTTCTTGCTTTTTCAGGCAGTAATTACATGCTCAAATACACCTAGAAACAAACGAGGGGAAAGAAAAGAGACACGATACAGATCCAATACGAATAGAACAATTAGCTGCAGCACAAGACGCCTATGAAAAGCAAAGACTCGCTCAGTTAGATTTCATTAACAACAAATTAAAACTACAACACCATGCAGCCTACACTTGTAAGAATGTTGACGACGCCATTAAAGAGTATTATTTTTAGTGACGGGGAAGACACAACAAGCTACCACCACAAAAATTAAGCGACTTCTACCCAACTGAAGAACAACAGATGCAGGAAATAGCGTTTTATTGCCATCGGTATACTGCTGTTTACTTCATTGCAGAAAAACGTATAGTATTAAAAAATGAAACAATAAACTATCTAAATTTTTTATTCACCAAAAGGCTATTGAAAGGTTTAACAGCAAGTTCAAAACTCATCAAGCTACAGGAGCACTGAACAACAGCAAAAGAATGGCTATCTCAAGCTATTTGGCAAATCTACTTACCAGCGTCTAAACCGAATTAAAAGACACACTTCATTAACTCAACACCGAATGACCCTCATCAAATGGATCTTCTATACCTCCCTCATGACACTATAAGAAGTAAAAAGATTTAATCCGCGCTTACAGTCAGCGACATTGCTCAAGATTTAAGATGCTGAACCATTAACTGATAAAGTGCTACTTCAGTCCTCTGTGGCTGTTACAAGAATCTATCAGACGCGCCCATTAACCTATCCTGGTTCAAGTTGATGCAGATAAATAATTTAAAGGACTAATTCAATCAGCTACTATTAAAGATTCAAAGTCACTATAAAAAGAGGGTATTCCCGAAATCATAATATCAGGCCTTAGTTTAAACTTTAACAAACAATTGTCAGAAAGACTTTTTTTTTTACCAATTCCAGAGAACGCCTTCACAATACGAAACACTGAATTGGTTAGAAGCTGTCTAGTGTTCTACGAGTCATGACAACGAAGAAATCCACGTTACAGGATTTAAACAGTAAAAGCCAATGCAGAAGAAAAACAATTTGCTTACCACAATATCATTCAATTACAAAAAACTGATACCATTTGGAGTAAAAGTAAGGTTTCTTTATGCAGCCCGGAGAAGCAGAAGGAGACACTCGTATAAGAGCAAAGACCGATATGGAGCATTGATCGTATGAAAATAAAAAGAATCATACAATCATCCTCCCGTGTACTATATTTAGAGAAACTGATAACAACAAAACGACCAGCCAAAGAGCCTTCGTTAAAGAGACTACATATAATCCAACTAGACCCAGTTCAATTTAAAGAGAAGAAAAAAGAGAGCTTAAATGGAGACTTAGAAGAATTATTTTATTTACTTGTGGGTGAAAATGATGTTTTACTCCTCTCGGTCATAGACCACTAGGGACATTTGTAAGACATAATGATGATGGGAACATATATTGGCTTGCAATGCCCAGAGCAGTGCAACACCAGTAAAGTCCCGCGTTTAACAATATAGATAGGTGTAAGCGTAACCACGCCTCGTTTAAACCTCATCGGCTATGGTAGCCGCCACGAGTTAAATAAATAAATATCTATTTTTTATTTACTTCTTTTTGTTTGTTGTGCTTTCAGTTAAATCTAAACCTTTTCATACTTTTCAACGAATAATTCTTTTAATTTAATAAATAATTTTGAGTGTTAGAAAAAGAAACTACACATGACAATGACCACTTGATGATGTACTCGAATACTTAGACAATGTTTTTAAAGAAACAGAATTAGAAGTTTATTGATCAAAAATGTACTAGAAAAGTGTCAACATGCTATTTCCACATCCTGAAAAACTAATAATAGAACCACCATTTAAAGTAATGTTAGCAGTTTTATATAGATTATGAAAAGTTAATAAGAAGCATCTACAAGTATGGTCCTCTACTGAACAACAAAAAGTAATTCTTTCTTATAATGATTTACAGAGCTGGCAGACGAAATGATCACTCAGTTTATCAATGCTCAGAAGGAGGCAAAACTGAGAGGATCTGGTTGGTCAGAAGGCGGAGTATTAGAAATTTAATGAAATGGAGTAATATTGCCCTCGTTTATTCTTTACCTAAAGATTGTAAGGTTAAACGAGCATACTAAACATTAGAATACAGTAACCGATGTTTTTTATGTGGCGTTTTAGCTAAACTTTTATTATGTTAAAAAGAACGCAGAGAGAGTAATTAACTATCAACCTTACATAAATGAAATTAAAACTTTAATGGAATCGGACTTCCCTGTAAGCCTAAGCAAATTGATCAATTTTGAGAACAGAATAAACCATCACTGTTTAACATCTACACATGGTTCGACAGAAGAAAACCTTAACCAATTCGAATATCAAAGAATAGTCCCATTGATTGGTGATTCAGACAAAAAACATATGATCTACTCTTATAACAGAGTGACAAAACAACACACTACACTTTAATCCGAACAATGAGTCGATTATTTCATATACAACAGCGGATCATTGGAAACAAAATTTTGTCGAAGATGACCTTTGTTTTACTAAGCAATTCCAAGTATTTTTGCTGCAGTTGAACCACGAGAAAACATTGGCAAGAGTCTGTTGACTGTAATACTAAACTAATTACTCCAAAAGAAGTAGTAAAGTGTATAGTTTAAAAACTGAGAAACTGCAAACGATCCCATATTTTTTATATGCTGACTTCGAATCTATCATGTACCATACCAAGGTCCTTGCTCCTAAAAGCTTCCTAAAACAGTTTTATGAACAATCATCAAATCTGTTTTATATGCTTTTTATTGTTGTTAGATCAGACAGGAACATCAGGTACAGAACTTTATAGACGACTGATGCATGCAAAACGATTCTTATTCCGTATGATGGAATACGAAATCTGTCTAATCAACTTAATTTATCAGATTTAATTAGACGACTGAGATTTAATTCAATTTGAATCCTACGGTTTGTTGGTTTGTAAAAAAGAATTCATGTTAGATTCAACTAACCCTATAAGTCAAGATCATGATCACATCAGTGGAAAATTCAGAGGAGTCTGCACATAGCGACTGCAATCTACACTTAACGTCCGAACCAAAGACTTGGGAAACTGCCTATATCTTTCACAATCTACGTGGACACGACTCCCATTTAATTTCTACAAGCAGTAACAGATTCATTTAGAACCGTCAGTTGTATTGCTCAGTCTTCAAAAAGTACATACATTTACATTAGACAATTGTCTTTTTACGATTCATTACACATCTGATGGTATCACAAGAGTCTTTAAGGACAATTGTTAAGCAAATGCCCTATAACAGAAATACTTTGATCCTAGTCTTGTTCGAAAGGAGTTTATCCGTAAGAATACATGAGTAGTTGGGAGCGGTTTACCGAAGATTCTTTTACCCCTAAAGGCGCATTCTACTCTATTTGAAAGGAAAAGATTAAGTGACTCTGACTATGAGCATGCAAAGACTGCGTGGGGAAAAGTTAACTGGCAAAACTGGGAGACTACCATGTCCCCTATTTTAATGGTTGACGTTTGTTTACTTGCGGACGGATTTGAAAACTATGACATACATTTATGAAATCATTACAGTCTAGACCCAACACATTATATTCCAGCTCCTGTATGAGTTTGGATGTATTCTTAAGATTTTACTGAATAAAGAATTGCTTACTCTCCAACCTACCCATACTTAAAATGATTGAAGATGGACTACGTGGAGGAATTAGCATGGCTTCACACAGTTATTGTAGGCTAACAACCATACTTGACATTATGATCCTACTAAACCCTCCACTACATCATGTATTTAGATGCCTAACAATTCTATGGTTGGCAATGTGTCATTCCACTTCATACGTAACATTAAAATGTATACTGCTCCTTTAATTTAACATCAACAACTTTTTAACAATGCTTGTTGAAATTACCACGATTGTTATACAACAGTCTTTATTTTAGAAGTCGACTTAGAATATCCTACTAGAAAAGAAAAAAA
>JAGGCT020003667.1:0-12636 GCA_017654935.2 Phymorhynchus buccinoides
AACAGTGGTCTCCCTTTGACTGTAATGTGTGCTGTAACTGACAGACCTTGGCTGAACAGTGGTCTCCCTTTGACTGTAATGTGTGCTGTAACTGACAGACCTTGGCTGAACAGTGGTCTCCCTTTGTAATGTGTGCTGTAACTGACAGACCTTGGCTGTACAGTGGTCTCCCTTTGACTGTAATGTGTGCTGTAACTGACAGACCTTGGCTGAACAGTGGTCTCCCTTTGACTGTAATGTGTGCTGTAACTGACAGACCTTGGCTGAACAGTGGTCTCCCTTTGACTGTAATGTGTGCTGTAACCTACCTGAACAGTGTCTCCCTTTGTAATGTGTGCTGTAACTGACAGACCTTGGCTGAACAGTGGTCTCCCTTGACTGTAATGTGTGCTGTAACTGACAGACCTTGGCTAAACTGAACAGTGCTGTAACTGACAGACCTTGGCTGAACAGTGGTCTCTCTTTGACTGTAATGTGTGCTGTAACTGACAGACCTTGGCTGAACAGTGGTCTCCCTTTGACTGTAATGTGTGCTGTAACTGACAGACCTTGGCTGAACAGTGGTCTCCCTTTTGTAATGTGTGCTGTAACTGACAGACCTTGGCTGAACAGTGGTCTCCCTTTGACTGTAATGTGTGCTGTAACTGACAGACCTTGGCTGAACAGTGGTCTCCCTTTGTAATGTGTGCTGTAACTGACAGACCTTGGCTGAACAGTGGTCTCCCTTTGACTGTAATGTGTGCTGTAACTGACAGACCTTGGCTGAACAGTGGTCTCCCTTTGACTGTAATGTGTGCTGTAACTGACAGACCTTGGCTGAACAGTGGTCTCCCTTTGTAATGTGTGCTGTAACTGACAGACCTTGGCTGAACAGTGGTCTCCCTTTTGTAATGTGTGCTGTAACTGACAGACCTTGGCTGAACAGTGGTCTCCCTTTGACTGTAATGTGTGCTGTAACTGACAGACCTTGGCTGAACAGTGGTCTCCCTTTGACTGTAATGTGTGCTGTAACTGACAGACCTTGGCTGAACAGTGGTCTCCCTTTGTAATGTGTGCTGTAACTGACAGACCTTGGCTGAACAGTGGTCTCCCTTTGACTGTAATGTGTGCTGTAACTGACAGACCTTGGCTGAACAGTGGTCTCCCTTTGACTGTAATGTGTGCTGTAACTGACAGACCTTGGCTGAACAGTGGTCTCCCTTTTGTAATGTGTGCTGTAACTGACAGACCTTGGCTGAACAGTGGTCTCCCTTTGACTGTAATGTGTGCTGTAACTGACAGACCTTGGCTGAACAGTGGTCTCCCTTTGACTGTAATGTGTGCTGTAACTGACAGACCTTGGCTGAACAGTGGTCTCCCTTTGACTGTAATGTGTGCTGTAACTGACAGACCTTGGCTGAACAGTGGTCTCCCTTTGACTGTAATGTGTGCTGTAACTGACAGACCTTGGCTGAACAGTGGTCTCCCTTTTTGTAATGTGTGCTGTAACTGACAGACCTTGGCTGAACAGTGGTCTCCCTTTGACTGTAATGTGTGCTGTAACTGACAGACCTTGGCTGAACAGTGGTCTCCCTTTGACTGTAATGTGTGCTGTAACTGACAGACCTTGGCTGAACAGTGGTCTCCCTTTGACTGTAATGTGTGCTGTAACTGACAGACCTTGGCTGAACAGTGGTCTCCCTTTGACTGTAATGTGTGCTGTAACTGACAGACCTTGGCTGAACAGTGGTCTCCCTTTGACTGTAATGTGTGCTGTAACTGACAGACCTTGGCTGAACAGTGGTCTCCCTTTGACTGTAATGTGTGCTGTAACTGACAGACCTTGGCTGAACAGTGGTCTCCCTTTGTAATGTGTGCTGTAACTGACAGACCTTGGCTGAACAGTGGTCTCCCTTTGTAATGTGTGCTGTAACTGACAGACCTTGGCTGAACAGTGGTCTCCCTTTGACTGTAATGTGTGCTGTAACTGACAGACCTTGGCTGAACAGTGGTCTCCCTTTGACTGTAATGTGTGCTGTAACTGACAGACCTTGGCTGAACAGTGGTCTCCCTTTGACTGTAATGTGTGCTGTAACTGACAGACCTTGGCTGAACAGTGGTCTCCCTTTGTAATGTGTGCTGTAACTGACAGACCTTGGCTGAACAGTGGTCTCCCTTTGTAATGTGTGCTGTAACTGACAGACCTTGGCTGAACAGTGGTCTCCCTTTGTAATGTGTGCTGTAACTGACAGACCTTGGCTGAACAGTGGTCTCCCTTTGTAATGTGTGCTGTAACTGACAGACCTTGGCTGAACAGTGGTCTCCCTTTTGTAATGTGTGCTGTAACTGACAGACCTTGGCTGAACAGTGGTCTCCCTTTGACTGTAATGTGTGCTGTAACTGACAGACCTTGGCTGAACAGTGGTCTCCCTTTGTAATGTGTGCTGTAACTGACAGACCTTGGCTGAACAGTGGTCTCCCTTTGACTGTAATGTGTGCTGTAACTGACAGACCTTGGCTGAACAGTGGTCTCCCTTTGACTGTAATGTGTGCTGTACACTGACAGACCTTGGCTGAACAGTGGTCTCCCTTTGACTGTAATGTGTGCTGTAACTGACAGACCTTGGCTGAACAGTGGTCTCCCTTTGACTGTAATGTGTGCTGTAACTGACAGACCTTGGCTGAACAGTGGTCTCCCTTTGACTGTAATGTGTGCTGTAACTGACAGACCTTGGCTGAACAGTGGTCTCCCTTTGTAATGTGTGCTGTAACTGACAGACCTTGGCTGAACAGTGGTCTCCCTTTGACTGTAATGTGTGCTGTAACTGACAGACCTTGGCTGAACAGTGGTCTCCCTTTTGTAATGTGTGCTGTAACTGACAGACCTTGGCTGAACAGTGGTCTCCCTTTGACTGTAATGTGTGCTGTAACTGACAGACCTTGGCTGAACAGTGGTCTCCCTTTGACTGTAATGTGTGCTGTAACTGACAGACCTTGGCTGAACAGTGGTCTCCCTTTGTAATGTGTGCTGTAACTGACAGACCTTGGCTGAACAGTGGTCTCCCTTTGACATGTGTGCTGTAACTGACAGACCTTGGCTGAACAGTGGTCTCCCTTTGTAATGTGTGCTGTAACTGACAGAGAACAGTGGTCTCCCTTTGGCTGTAATGTGTGCAACTGACAGACCTTGGCTGAACAGTGGTCTGACTTTGTAATGTGTGCTGTAACTGACAGACCTTGGCTGAACAGTGGTCTCCCTTTGACTGTAATGTGTGCTGTAACTGACAGACCTTGGCTGAACAGTGGTCTCCCTTTGACTGTAATGTGTGCTGTAACTGACAGACCTTGGCTGAACAGTGGTCTCCCTTTGTAATGTGTGCTGTAACTGACAGACCTTGGCTGAACAGTGGTCTCCCTTTGACTGTAATGTGTGCTGTAACTGACAGACCTTGGCTGTACAGTGGTCTCCCTTTGACTGTAATGTGTGCTGTAACTGACAGACCTTGGCTGAACAGTGGTCTCCCTTTGTAATGTGTGCTGTAACTGACAGACCTTGGCTGTACAGTGGTCTCCCTTTGACTGTAATGTGTGCTGTAACTGACAGACCTTGGCTGAACAGTGGTCTCCCTTTGACTGTAATGTGTGCTGTAACTGACAGACCTTGGCTGAACAGTGGTCTCCCTTTGTAATGTGTGCTGTAACTGACAGACCTTGGCTGAACAGTGGTCTCCCTTTGACTGTAATGTGTGCTGTAACTGACAGACCTTGGCTGAACAGTGGTCTCCCTTTGTAATGTGTGCTGTAACTGACAGACCTTGGCTGAACAGTGGTCTCCCTTTGACTGTAATGTGTGCTGTAACTGACAGACCTTGGCTGAACAGTGGTCTCCCTTTGTAATGTGTGTTGTAACTGACAGACCTTGGCTGAACAGTGGTCTCCCTTTTGTAATGTGTGCTGTAACTGACAGACCTTGGCTGAACAGTGGTCTCCCTTTGACTGTAATGTGTGCTGTAACTGACAGACCTTGGCTGAACAGTGGTCTCCCTTTTGTAATGTGTGCTGTAACTGACAGACCTTGGCTGAACAGTGGTCTCCCTTTTGTAATGTGTGCTGTAACTGACAGACCTTGGCTGAACAGTGGTCTCCCTTTGACTGTAATGTGTGCTGTAACTGACAGACCTTGGCTGAACAGTGGTCTCCCTTTGACTGTAATGTGTGCTGTAACTGACAGACCTTGGCTGAACAGTGGTCTCCCTTTGTAATGTGTGCTGTAACTGACAGACCTTGGCTGAACAGTGGTCTCCCTTTGACTGTAATGTGTGCTGTAACTGACAGACCTTGGCTGAACAGTGGTCTCCCTTTGACTGTAATGTGTGCTGTAACTGACAGACCTTGGCTGAACAGTGGTCTCCCTTTGTAATGTGTGCTGTAACTGACAGACCTTGGCTGAACAGTGGTCTCCCTTTGACTGTAATGTGTGCTGTAACTGACAGACCTTGGCTGAACAGTGGTCTCCCTTTTTGTAATGTGTGCTGTAACTGACAGACCTTGGCTGAACAGTGGTCTCCCTTTTGTAATGTGTGCTGTAACTGACAGACCTTGGCTGAACAGTGGTCTCCCTTTGACTGTAATGTGTGCTGTAACTGACAGACCTTGGCTGACACAGTGTGTCTCAGACCTTGGCTGAACAGTGGTCTCCCTTTGTAATGTGTGCTGTAACTGACAGACCTTGGCTGAACAGTGGTCTCCCTTTGACTGTAATGTGTGCTGTAACTGACAGACCTTGGCTGAACAGTGGTCTCCCTTTGACTGTAATGTGTGCTGTAACTGACAGACCTTGGCTGAACAGTGGTCTCCCTTTGTAATGTGTGCTGTAACTGACAGACCTTGGCTGAACAGTGGTCTCCCTTTGACTGTAATGTGTGCTGTAACTGACAGACCTTGGCTGAACAGTGGTCTCCCTTTGACTGTAATGTGTGCTGTAACTGACAGACCTTGGCTGAACAGTGGTCTCCCTTTTGTAATGTGTGCTGTAACTGACAGACCTTGGCTGAACAGTGGTCTCCCTTTGACTGTAATGTGTGCTGTAACTGACAGACCTTGGCTGAACAGTGGTCTCCTTTTGTAATGTGTGCTGTAACTGACAGACCTTGGCTGAACAGTGGTCTCCCTTTGACTGTAATGTGTGCTGTAACTGACAGACCTTGGCTGAACAGTGGTCTCCCTTTGTAATGTGTGCTGTAACTGACAGACCTTGGCTGTACAGTGGTCTCCCTTTGACTGTAATGTGTGCTGTAACTGACAGACCTTGGCTGAACAGTGGTCTCCCTTTGTAATGTGTGCTGTAACTGACAGACCTTGGCTGAACAGTGGTCTCCCTTTGTAATGTGTGCTGTAACTGACAGACCTTGGCTGTACAGTGGTCTCCCTTTGACTGTAATGTGTGCTGTAACTGACAGACCTTGGCTGAACAGTGGTCTCCCTTTGTAATGTGTGCTGTAACTGACAGACCTTGGCTGAACAGTGGTCTCCCTTTTTGTAATGTGTGCTGTAACTGACAGACCTTGGCTGAACAGTGGTCTCCCTTTGACTGTAATGTGTGCTGTAACTGACAGACCTTGGCTGAACAGTGGTCTCCCTTTGACTGTAATGTGTGCTGTAACTGACAGACCTTGGCTGAACAGTGGTCTCCCTTTGACTGTAATGTGTGCTGTAACTGACAGACCTTGGCTGAACAGTGGTCTCCCTTTTGTAATGTGTGCTGTAACTGACAGACCTTGGCTGAACAGTGGTCTCCCTTTGTAATGTGTGCTGTAACTGACAGACCTTGGCTGAACAGTGGTCTCCCTTTGACTGTAATGTGTGCTGTAACTGACAGACCTTGGCTGAACAGTGGTCTCCCTTTGTAATGTGTGCTGTAACTGACAGACCTTGGCTGAACAGTGGTCTCCCTTTGACTGTAATGTGTGCTGTAACTGACAGACCTTGGCTGAACAGTGGTCTCCCTTTGACTGTAATGTGTGCTGTAACTGACAGACCTTGGCTGAACAGTGGTCTCCCTTTGACTGTAATGTGTGCTGTAACTGACAGACCTTGGCTGAACAGTGGTCTCCCTTTGTAATGTGTGCTGTAACTGACAGACCTTGGCTGAACAGTGGTCTCCCTTTGACTGTAATGTGTGCTGTAACTGACAGACCTTGGCTGAACAGTGGTCTCCCTTTGTAATGTGTGCTGTAACTGACAGACCTTGGCTGAACAGTGGTCTCCCTTTTGTAATGTGTGCTGTAACTGACAGACCTTGGCTGAACAGTGGTCTCCCTTTGACTGTAATGTGTGCTGTAACTGACAGACCTTGGCTGAACAGTGGTCTCCCTTTGACTGTAATGTGTGCTGTAACTGACAGACCTTGGCTGAACAGTGGTCTCCCTTTGACTGTAATGTGTGCTGTAACTGACAGACCTTGGCTGAACAGTGGTCTCCCTTTGTAATGTGTGCTGTAACTGACAGACCTTGGCTGAACAGTGGTCTCCCTTTGACTGTAATGTGTGCTGTAACTGACAGACCTTGGCTGAACAGTGGTCTCCCTTTGTAATGTGTGCTGTAACTGACAGACCTTGGCTGTACAGTGGTCTCCCTTTGACTGTAATGTGTGCTGTAACTGACAGACCTTGGCTGAACAGTGGTCTCCCTTTGTAATGTGTGCTGTAACTGACAGACCTTGGCTGAACAGTGGTCTCCCTTTGACTGTAATGTGTGCTGTAACTGACAGACCTTGGCTGAACAGTGGTCTCCCTTTGTAATGTGTGCTGTAACTGACAGACCTTGGCTGAACAGTGGTCTCCCTTTGACTGTAATGTGTGCTGTAACTGACAGACCTTGGCTGAACAGTGGTCTCCCTTTGACTGTAATGTGTGCTGTAACTGACAGACCTTGGCTGAACAGTGGTCTCCCTTTGACTGTAATGTGTGCTGTAACTGACAGACCTTGGCTGAACAGTGGTCTCCCTTTGACTGTAATGTGTGCTGTAACTGACAGACCTTGGCTGAACAGTGGTCTCCCTTTGACTGTAATGTGTGCTGTAACTGACAGACCTTGGCTGAACAGTGGTCTCCCTTTGACTGTAATGTGTGCTGTAACTGACAGACCTTGGCTGAACAGTGGTCTCCCTTTGTAATGTGTGCTGTAACTGACAGACCTTGGCTGAACAGTGGTCTCCCTTTGACTGTAATGTGTGCTGTAACTGACAGACCTTGGCTGAACAGTGGTCTCCCTTTGTAATGTGTGCTGTAACTGACAGACCTTGGCTGAACAGTGGTCTCCCTTTGACTGTAATGTGTGCTGTAACTGACAGACCTTGGCTGAACAGTGGTCTCCCTTTGTAATGTGTGCTGTAACTGACAGACCTTGGCTGAACAGTGGTCTCCCTTTGACTGTAATGTGTGCTGTAACTGACAGACCTTGGCTGAACAGTGGTCTCCCTTTGACTGTAATGTGTGCTGTAACTGACAGACCTTGGCTGAACAGTGGTCTCCCTTTGTAATGTGTGCTGTAACTGACAGACCTTGGCTGAACAGTGGTCTCCCTTTTGTAATGTGTGCTGTAACTGACAGACCTTGGCTGAACAGTGGTCTCCCTTTGACTGTAATGTGTGCTGTAACTGACAGACCTTGGCTGAACAGTGGTCTCCCTTTGACTGTAATGTGTGCTGTAACTGACAGACCTTGGCTGAACAGTGGTCTCCCTTTTGTAATGTGTGCTGTAACTGACAGACCTTGGCTGAACAGTGGTCTCCCTTTTGTAATGTGTGCTGTAACTGACAGACCTTGGCTGAACAGTGGTCTCCCTTTGACTGTAATGTGTGCTGTAACTGACAGACCTTGGCTGAACAGTGGTCTCCCTTTGACTGTAATGTGTGCTGTAACTGACAGACCTTGGCTGAACAGTGGTCTCCCTTTGACTGTAATGTGTGCTGTAACTGACAGACCTTGGCTGAACAGTGGTCTCCCTTTGACTGTAATGTGTGCTGTAACTGACAGACCTTGGCTGAACAGTGGTCTCCCTTTGACTGTAATGTGTGCTGTAACTGACAGACCTTGGCTGAACAGTGGTCTCCCTTTGACTGTAATGTGTGCTGTAACTGACAGACCTTGGCTGAACAGTGGTCTCCCTTTTGTAATGTGTGCTGTAACTGACAGACCTTGGCTGAACAGTGGTCTCCCTTTGACTGTAATGTGTGCTGTAACTGACAGACCTTGGCTGAACAGTGGTCTCCCTTTGTAATGTGTGCTGTAACTGACAGACCTTGGCTGAACAGTGGTCTCCCTTTGACTGTAATGTGTGCTGTAACTGACAGACCTTGGCTGAACAGTGGTCTCCCTTTGACTGTAATGTGTGCTGTAACTGACAGACCTTGGCTGAACAGTGGTCTCCCTTTTGTAATGTGTGCTGTAACTGACAGACCTTGGCTGAACAGTGGTCTCCCTTTGACTGTAATGTGTGCTGTAACTGACAGACCTTGGCTGAACAGTGGTCTCCCTTTGTAATGTGTGCTGTAACTGACAGACCTTGGCTGAACAGTGGTCTCCCTTTGACTGTAATGTGTGCTGTAACTGACAGACCTTGGCTGAACAGTGGTCTCCCTTTGACTGTAATGTGTGCTGTAACTGACAGACCTTGGCTGAACAGTGGTCTCCCTTTGACTGTAATGTGTGCTGTAACTGACAGACCTTGGCTGAACAGTGGTCTCCCTTTGACTGTAATGTGTGCTGTAACTGACAGACCTTGGCTGAACAGTGGTCTCCCTTTTTGTAATGTGTGCTGTAACTGACAGACCTTGGCTGAACAGTGGTCTCCCTTTGACTGTAATGTGTGCTGTAACTGACAGACCTTGGCTGAACAGTGGTCTCCCTTTGTAATGTGTGCTGTAACTGACAGACCTTGGCTGAACAGTGGTCTCCCTTTGACTGTAATGTGTGCTGTAACTGACAGACCTTGGCTGAACAGTGGTCTCCCTTTGACTGTAATGTGTGCTGTAACTGACAGACCTTGGCTGAACAGTGGTCTCCCTTTGACTGTAATGTGTGCTGTAACTGACAGACCTTGGCTGAACAGTGGTCTCCCTTTGTAATGTGTGCTGTAACTGACAGACCTTGGCTGAACAGTGGTCTCCCTTTGACTGTAATGTGTGCTGTAACTGACAGACCTTGGCTGAACAGTGGTCTCCCTTTGTAATGTGTGCTGTAACTGACAGACCTTGGCTGAACAGTGGTCTCCCTTTGACTGTAATGTGTGCTGTAACTGACAGACCTTGGCTGAACAGTGGTCTCCCTTTGACTGTAATGTGTGCTGTAACTGACAGACCTTGGCTGAACAGTGGTCTCCCTTTGACTGTAATGTGTGCTGTAACTGACAGACCTTGGCTGAACAGTGGTCTCCCTTTGACTGTAATGTGTGCTGTAACTGACAGACCTTGGCTGAACAGTGGTCTCCCTTGACTGTAATGTGTGCTGTAACTGACAGACCTTGGCTGAACAGTGGTCTCCCTTTGACTGTAATGTGTGCTGTAACTGACAGACCTTGGCTGAACAGTGGTCTCCCTTTGACTGTAATGTGTGCTGTAACTGACAGACCTTGGCTGAACAGTGGTCTCCCTTTGTAATGTGTGCTGTAACTGACAGACCTTGGCTGAACAGTGGTCTCCCTTTGACTGTAATGTGTGCTGTAACTGACAGACCTTGGCTGAACAGTGGTCTCCCTTTGACTGTAATGTGTGCTGTAACTGACAGACCTTGGCTGAACAGTGGTCTCCCTTTGACTGTAATGTGTGCTGTAACTGACAGACCTTGGCTGAACAGTGGTCTCCCTTTGACTGTAATGTGTGCTGTAACTGACAGACCTTGGCTGAACAGTGGTCTCCCTGTAATGTGTGCTGTAACTGACAGACCTTGGCTGTTACAGTGGTCTCCCTTTGTGTAATGTGTGCTGTAACTGACAGACCTTGGCTGAACAGTGGTCTCCCTTTGACTGTAATGTGTGCTGTAACTGACAGACCTTGGCTTCAACAGTGGTCTCCCTTTGACTGTAAGGTCTGTCAGTGCTGTAACTGACAGACCACTGTTCTGAACAGTCTGTCAGGTACTCACACATTACAGTCATGTGTGCTGACCAGACTGTGGTCAGCCAAGGTCTGTCAGTTACAGCACACATTACAAAGGGAGACCACTGTTCAGCCAAGGTCTGTCAGTTACAGCACACATTACAAAGGGAGACCACTGTTCAGCCAAGGTCTGTCAGTTACAGCACACATTACAGTCAAAGGGAGACCACTGTTCAGCCAAGGTCTGTCAGTTACAGCACACATTACAGTCAAAGGGAGACCACTGTTCAGCCAAGGTCTGTCAGTTACAGCACACATTACAGTCAAAGGGAGACCACTGTTCAGCCAAGGTCTGTCAGTTACAGCACACATTACAGTCAAAGGGAGACCACTGTTCAGCCAAGGTCTGTCAGTTACAGCACACATTACAGTCAAAGGGAGACCACTGTTCAGCCAAGGTCTGTCAGTTACAGCACACATTACAGTCAAAGGGAGACCACTGTTCAGCCAAGGTCTGTCAGTTACAGCACACATTACAGTCAAAGGGAGACCACTGTTCAGCCAAGGTCTGTCAGTTACAGCCACTGTTCAGCCAAGGTCTGTCAGTTACAGCACACATTACAGTCAAAGGGAGACCACTGTTCAGCCAAGGTCTGTCAGTTACAGCACACATTACAGTCAAAGGGAGACCACTGTTCAGCCAAGGTCTGTCAGTTACAGCACACATTACAGTCAAAGGGAGACCACTGTTCAGCCAAGGTCTGTCAGTTACAGCACACATTACAGTCAAAGGGAGACCACTGTTCAGCCAAGGTCTGTCAGTTACAGCACACATTACAGTCAAAGGGAGACCACTGTTCAGCCAAGGTCTGTCAGTTACAGCACACATTACAAAGGGAGACCACTGTTCAGCCAAGGTCTGTCAGTTACAGCACACATTACAGTCAAAGGGAGACCACTGTTCAGCCAAGGTCTGTCAGTTACAGCACACATTACAGTCAAAGGGAGACCACTGTTCAGCCAAGGTCTGTCAGTTACAGCACACATTACAGTCAAAGGGAGACCACTGTTCAGCCAAGGTCTGTCAGTTACAGCACACATTACAGTCAAAGGGAGACCACTGTTCAGCCAAGGTCTGTCAGTTACAGCACACATTACAGTCAAAGGGAGACCACTGTTCAGCCAAGGTCTGTCAGTTACAGCACACATTACAAAGGGAGACCACTGTTCAGCCAAGGTCTGTCAGTTACAGCACACATTAGTCAAAGGGAGACCACTGTTCAGCCAAGGTCTGTCAGTTACAGCACACATTACAGTCAAAGGGAGACCACTGTTCAGCCAAGGTCTGTCAGTTACAGCACACATTACAGTCAAAGGGAGACCACTGTACAGCCAAGGTGTCAGTTACAGCACACATTACAAAGGGAGACCAGTGAGCCTCTGTCAGTTACGCACACATTACAGTCAAAGGGAGACCACTGTTAATGTGGGTGTTCCTGCGGGGACATGGTGCAGAGTGGGCATGACCTTCTCATGGCGAACGCGGTATGGGTGCGTACAACTGGCGCGCGCTAGCAATCTAGTCTCCTGCGAGAGGGGTCACAGGCGATAGACCAGTCCGGGCAGACGGAGCTCATAGCCTTGGCAGTCTCGTCTAGGAGAAGGAAAACTCTGACTCGGGAGAGGAGGTCAGGCAGTCCGCTAGGAGACCTCTGAGTAAAACACGGGTAGATGGAGCTCGTTTAGCCTTGGCAGGCAGTCCGTCTAGGAGACGGAAAACTCTGATTTAAAACACGGGTAGATGGAGCTCGTTTAGCCTTGGCAGGCAGTCCGTCTAGGAGACGGAAAACTCTGATTTAAAACACGGGTAGATGGAGCTCGTTTAGCCTTGGCAGGCAGTCCGTCTAGGAGACGGAAAACTCTGATTTAAAACACGGGTAGATGGAGCTCGTTTAGCCTTGGCAGGCAGTTCGTCTAGGAGACGGAAAACTCTGATTTAAAACACGGGTAGATGGAGCTCGTTTAGCCTTGGCAGGCAGTCCGTCTAGGAGACGGAAAACTCTGATTTCAAACACGGGTAGATGGAGCTCATTTAGCCTTGGCAGGCAGTCCGTCTAGGAGACGGAAAACTCTGATTTCAAACACGGGTAGATGGAGCTCGTTTTTAGCCTTGGCAGGCAGATGGAGCCGTCTTAGGAGTCGGAAAACTCGATTTCAAACACGGGTAGATGGAGCTCGTTTAGCCTTGGCAGGCAGTCCGTCTAGGAGAGGAAAACTCTGGAAACACGGGTAGATGGAGCCCTTTTAGCCTTTCGGAAAAACAAACACGGGGATAGCTCATATGGAGGCTCCATCTAGGAGAAGGAAAACTGATTTCAAACACGGGTAGATGGAGCTCATAGCCTTGGCAGGCAGTCCGTCTAGGAGAAGGAAAACTCTGATTTCAAACCCACGACAACCATGCCGGTGTGTACAGCCAACACATTCCGATTTCAGTGGAGCTCAAAGGAGTAATATTATTTGGAAGATTATTTTTAAAAGGCAGGAGACTGGGCCAACTA
>JAGGCT020003668.1:0-12623 GCA_017654935.2 Phymorhynchus buccinoides
TACTTGTACTGGTCCACCATCTCCACCACCTCCCCCATGATAACCAGTGGAGCCGGCGTAGGCGGGTTCCTCCTGAAATCGACAACCATCTCCTTGGTCTTGGCCACGTCCAGTAGGAGATGGTTGTCGTCGAACCAGCCAACCAGTGCCTCCACAGCACCCCTGTAAGAGCTCTCGCTGGTCTAAGGGCATCACGTCACAATCATTCACTTCATTGCAGTAGCCTGCATATAACTATACTGGTCTCCAAAATTGAAGGGCCGGAAGAACGATCTTCTCTCTTCTGTCTTGGAGGCATGCTTATTGAGAGCTCTGGTTGCCGCCCTTAAATGCACATTCGTGTCTAACTTTTGCTCAGCAGTGTTCACTACAGTCATGCCTTTCACGTGCAATAGGCAAGAAACCTGCATCAGATCTGATTCTTCAGCGAAAAGAGACCAAACTTTCGTGAAATTCTCGTGAATTTGCCACATTTTAAGCGTACCTGAAAACGCTGTTGCTGTACTGCAATGTCTGCAAAACTGGTTCAGGCACGTGCAACAGGAAGGAAAGTTATTGAGTAGCCTAAGTGTTGCCATTTTCTTCATTGTTGTCTTAGTGTACAATAAATAGATATCAAGCTACTGAAAACAGAAGCCGGCCCTTAACTTTTGGAGACCAGTATATAAGGCCTGCATATTACAACACACGCATTCACCCGAGTAATTCTGACAATTCCTCTCTAATCCTCCAGAGTTACCCAATTACAAAGACTGTGTACGCCCTCCATGCAGACAACGCCATCGTCAGCAGAGACCAGGTGTGCGTGGAGACTCTCTCCCTGCACAACCATTTCAACCATCACTTCCAGGAACACAGCCAGGACGACACCCTTTGGAACCTCCTCCTGTGCTCCGGCAATGCTAACCTCCACGTGCTCGGCGTCAAGCTCGGCTCTCAGCGCGTCATCAGCGATCGCCACGTCAGCGCTTTGGCCACCTGTTACGTTCAGTCATGGACCGTTCGAGAAAACCGCCCTTGTTCTGGCGTTCAACGCTTTTCACTGGACGATGATGTCGACGACGATGATGATGGTGATGAAGATTCTTTGTCTAGGGGCTGTAAAAAAAGAGCCGAGTTCTTCGTTCTGGCCCGTGTTCTCTCATTTTCACACTGGGGTGCCGGTGGGAAGTAGACGGGTTTCTTCTCTTCTGGAGGCTGTCAAGCATGGACAAGATGTTTGCGCTTCCATGCGTAACAGGGGCTACGCTTTCCCTCTGCACGCCATCCACTGGAGTGAGGAAGATGGCTGGGTGGGAGGGTACGGCATCAGGCACGTGGGCCAACGCCTGTTTCCTTCTCACATGGGCATGCGCCGTGACAGGCCCTACTTGTGGATCTCCTCGTGGAGCACAACAGGACGCAGATTCAACTCGCGCTGGGAGCTACAAGGTCACGTGAGCCACGGAGCCAATCAGGACGCTGTTTCTCTAGACTGGATGACGGACGCGTGTTGGCGTCACGCGTACACCAATGACGCCGGAGATCAACACGTGCGCGGGTCACTGGAGGAGCTGGTGGCCTCAGTCCGCAGCGGACACCGGGTCCGGGTGGTTGTGGGCAACATGGCGTCAGAGGCTGACGTCATCAGAACACGTGGGGGCCAGGTGGCGGCGCAGCTGCTCTCCCAGCTGAAGCCCTTGACTTCGTCCAAATACCAGCACCATCTCCTGCATGACAGGCCACGGTAAGGACCCCTTGCGCTCATACCAATTCTATTTCGTCTTATTATACTTCACATTCGGTTCTGGTTTTGTCTGTCCATACATGTCTCTGCGCTATGTCTATGCACCGGAAAATGCCGGAATATGCCGGAAAATGAATGCAGAATGGTCGAAAAATGCCGGAAAATGAATGCAGAATGGTCAAAATATACCGAAAAATGCCGAATGGTGAAGGCGGAATGGTCAAAATGCCGAATGGTAGGGCTGAATTATGAAAACATTCTACAGAAAACCCCAAAAAGTTTATTACAATGGAAAATGAAATTGCCTAAAAGCAAACTGATTAACACGTCCCTGATGACACATTTCCGTAGTTCGGCTATCCGCACACTAGAATAGAAATTACGTCATACCGCATCATATCGACGTGTTTACAAACAAAACAGCGCCCGCACACGTACAATTACAAACACATCGGCGCTCCACATAAATCAAAGAACTCAATGAGTAGATGTTTTCTTTTTGTTTTGGTGTGGCATCACACACCGTTCACACAGGCTGAGATCGTCACCGGGCACGTAGGCCTAGCGACCTAGGCCTGGGCCATGTGTTATTTTTTAAAAGCTAACCTTTTTAAAAGATTGCCTGTTTTTAAGATCAACAATGTCCGATTATCCTTGCTCCTGTTCTGGTAAGCAGTCTTTGTTAACTGACAATACTTATATTTCTGTTATCTGTGGTTTCATAATTCAGCTTCACCATAATTATGGTGTAATGACCATCCAGCATTCACCTTCCGGTATTTTCCGGCATGTTCCGGTGAATAGATATACCCCATGACTCTGTCTCTTTGTGTCTATGTGCCTATGTTTCTCTGACTGTCTTTATGTCAAGCAAAGACATTATGCAGATTGGAAAATACAAAACCAGCGGACACATTTTCCAGTATCCCCTGCATTTCTCTCCCACAAAAAACTCTCTCTCTCTCTCTCTCTCTCTCTCTCTCTCTCTCTCTCTCTCTCTCTCTCTCTCTCTCTCTCTCTCTCTCTCTCTCTCTCTCTGTTCGTGTGTAATCCCTGTCTGTTTAAACTTATAAAGTTTCTCACCTCTAGCAATGAAAATGTTATAAAACAATTTGCTATTTTTCTTTATCATGCATTGAAGTTCAGAAATAGATATATACATTAGATGAATGTATTGTTTGAATGTTCATGCTTTCCCCCTTCAAATGTGGCCAAGGCCTTTTGAATAAACCATTCGCATTCGCAATCGCATTCTCTCTCTCTCTGTGTCACTTATATTACGAACGCCATTTTTACAGTCGCATCAGAACATAAGTACATGCCTACAGGCATTTCATTTATTGTATGGCATATTGATTCCCCCAATAACCAATAGGCTATATCTTACAGATGGAACTGGAGGGTGGTGCACACAACCGGCACTGTCCAGCATTACGAGGTGCTGGTCAACAACCACACTCTTCTATCCCAACTGACCACATCTTCCACCGTGTCCTGGTTCGTCGACACGCGCCCATGGAACGTGCTTCTGCGTCTGGCCAATCATAACGTACTCTTTGGACACGTGACCAATATGGCGGACGCTGTTCGCAATGGCGTGAGTGTAAGAATCAGAATCCGCCACACTCCCCAGAATGGAGATACTTTCGTTTCAGCGCCTAGTGTGAAAGTGGTGACGGTTCCTAGTACGGGTGAACAAGTCACTTTGGCGCAGGTTGTTCGTCTGCTTGGTGACAAGGATGTTGGACTTTCGGAAGTGCGTTTACAAGAACGGTTAATCTGGTGTCCATTTTTGCATGGGACATGGTGCACAAACGTAAATATTTTGATATCACTTTGACTCCAGAGATAGATTGGCTTGTTAATGAATAACACACCGTTCAGGATTGATGCCTTTTTTCGCCATACACACCTCCCAGACATTGACACACACGCACATAGACACGCACGCACGCACGCACACACACACACACACACACACACACACACACACACACACACACACACACACACACACACACACACACACACACACACACACACACACACACACACACACGCACATACACACACGCACACATACACGCACACACACATGGATACTGTATCGCTTTGGAATTGGTGTGTTTAATTCAAGAGGCAATTTACACTACCACAGAAGAACAGCAAAGTCAGTCTTTAAAAAAGAAAGAATACCTTTTTCCAAATATCCAAAAAGGACCAAAACTTTAGAGTTTTATATTCCTCAAGAGGATTGCTAATATAAAGATGATTTTTTTCCCCCCAGCAATTCACTAGCCTCACCATTTCAATATTCGCTTAACCCAACTTCTATCGAGGCATACCAGTTTGTTCTGTGTTTTTTTTTTTAAGTACAACATATTCAAGATTGGAAGGCTGTCCCATTCTTGTATAATTGTTGGTTTGTTTATAAACAATTCCCTCCACCATTGTTGTTGTGTACTGTGTGGGCGATGGTCATGATTATAGGCAAACCTGGCTCATCCTTTTTCTAGGTTTCCTTCGCCGTGGCTGTTGCCCATGCTTTGCTAGGCGTTGATGCCGAAAATAACTTTGGTGGAGGGAGTTAATTATGGAGAGTTTCTTCCCCTTGTTTATTTCCTTAATTAACTAAGGAGTCATATTTTCAACCTTTTTAAAGTTTGTTCAGCTGTAACATCTTAAAAGAGGTGCCTCTCTGTACAAAACAAATATCATGTCGGTTTTGCAATGTGATTTAAATTCGCATTACAATGATGATGTATGTTTTGTGCACTGTGTACTGTGTGTCTATTTGTCCTTAGTTGTGGTGACAAAATCTTATGTGATTGCGTCAGTATCAAATTATCATTCACTTAACTAACCACTTTAGCTTTGCGTACAATTTTTCACTAGGGAAGAACGATGCATGTGTAAAAGTAGTCCTATATCATGCATGCATTTCAGAGTTGACCAACAAAAAAGACCACTTAAAACATGTGTACTGGGGCGCAGTAGTTGGTTGAGAAGATGAGACTAACATTTCGATGGCTTGGAGTCAAAACGGACTATCTTTAGATAGTCCATTGACGTATTATTGGATTTATTACAAAAACTAATAACTTGTATCAAACAATGACTGCAGAAATATAAAAAGGGGTTTTTGCTTTTTATATTTCTGCAGTCTTTTTTTTATACAAGTTATTAGTTTTCTTAATAAGTTCAATAATATGTCAAGATAGTCCGTTTTGACTCCAAGCCATCACAGTTCTGAACAAGGCAAAATTAATTGTTTGTTTTTTCCAGTTCTAATGCAAGGCTTATGAAACGTGAATTTGAAATGAAACAAAGTAATTATTTCTGTATGTAGGCCTAGTTTTACACAACTTATTGTTCGTTTCTGTTTTGTGCGTATAAGGTCTCCTCTAGATCTTGGACAGACAACACATTTTGTGACAACCACTTGCTGATCAATTGCAACGCTTTTGACTCAGTAAAATTGTCATCCAATGTGCTATAACCTGCCTTGGAATGTTTGTTAGCAGCAGAGCACGTTATCATCTTCTGAATTCTCTCCTCACGAGCTCTTCTTCTTTTCTCTAACATGATATTGATATTGTAGAGAAAGGGGTTGATGCTGGCGTTGACAGGGAGACCGACAATTGCCATGGCGACATTGACTTCACCAGAAATGGGAACACCATTGAAAGCTAGCAGACCCAGAAGACCAATGGGGAACCAGCACAGGAAGTCTGACATCGCGATGGTGATCAGGCGACGAGCGATTGTAATGTCATTCGATTTCTTATTTGTGTTGCCAGTCAGGAAGTTATTTGTGTACACAGACCAGTAAATGAACATCTGCCCTACTGCAACAAATAGGAAGAGGATACAATTCAGCGCAATAATTACGTTAAAGAAGTACTTTTCACTGGCAAACAAATCTTTTGTGATGGGCAATGGGAAACAGATTCCAGACTGACTGTAAAATTTCCAATGTACATTAAATGGTAGGAGGGGAGTGCCAGAGATTAGTAAACCCACAACCCAACTTACTATGCAAGCTATGTGTGCAGATATTTTACTGAAATGCATATTTTTTAATGGAAACTGCAGAACCAAGAAGCGGTCCAATGTAAGTAGAAAGATAGCAAATGAAGACGCTTCACAAGACAGTATAAACAAAAATCCTGCTATTTTGCAGCCTGCACTTTCCTTCCACACAACATCATTCCATAAATATTCACCGTAATACATTCGATCGACTATTCCTATTGTTGCTAGGTATACGCCCATAAAGAAATCAGAAACCCATAAATGTGTCAAGACCACACCGACACCTAAGTTTGTGAGCTCTTCATTTATCAACGCCCTGTAGGCAAGATTCCATACATTTCCAGCTAATCCAAAGACTGCAAAAAGTGACAATATGATACGGTACACATTTGAACCAATCAAAGCTTCACATGAAGAGATCCCATCTGTAGGAGAATGGCAGTTCTTCGTGTGAAAACCTACAGGAAGGATAACTGGACAACACAATCGGTAATTGTGAACCCATAGTTCTTCAGGATTTATGAGACCCTTCAAGACATTTCTTGGAAATTCTGAAATAGGACTGTATCTCATATCTACGTACTTAAGAAATGGTAATGAGTTGAATCCTTCTCCAGAAGTGATATGTCGAATACCACACTCTGACAAATTAAGAAATAATAGTTTAGGGAAAATGGCAAGTTTTGAAACGTTCAATTGTGGCAGATGAACTTTCGACAAGTCAAGATACTGCACAGAAGGACACTGCACAACTGAATTGGGATCAGCTGCAAAAAGATATATTAGAGGATTCCCTGAAAGTGAAAGCTTTTGTAAATTTTTCACTTTGTTCATCTGAGCAGCCTCGAAATATGTCAAACGATTGTAACTTACATCTAAAATCCGTAAATTAAGAAATTCTACAGGACTAAATTCAGACAATTTGCATCTTGCAAGATTCAGATATATCAGCATTGTGTTGAAAATTAACTTCCCTGGATTCAGCCCGCTCTCAGGAGCATGGAGAAAGCGGAGTTTTGGATGTCGTTCAGCAGGGAACTGTCCATCACAGTAGAAAGCCAAACCCACGCAGGTACAATTTTGAGGGCAAGTAGCATCACAGAGCAGGTCATCATCGTGGAGTGGACACTGGAATAAACCGTCACAGATGTGATCAGCATGGAGACAGACAGAGCTGCCTCTGCAGCGATAGTAACCAGGACACGAGTAGTCATCACATCCAACCTCGTCTTCACGGGATGGACAGTCTCTGACACCATTGCAGCGCACAAACACAGGCAAGCAATAGATCAGGTGTCCTGGACATAAAAAGTGTGTTTCTGGGCAGATTGTCATGACTGAGATGTTTGTTTGATGAATGTGTTTCCGCATGGATTTAATAATAAACTCGCCATAGGGGCCAAACTCAATGAGTGCTGGAGGGTTTGTTGGTTTTGTAATATCGTACAAAGAGTACTCACAATGCATCTCATCTGTGCCATCCAAGCAATCCTTTTTTTTATCACACCTTGTTGTTTTGTATGACACACACTGAAATTTCAAAAGGTCGGTCAAACAATAAGCAGCAGTAATAACAACTAGAAGCAAACATACAAAGTACATAGCAGCCTTCTACTATTCATCTTCTACAAAATAACTCTCTGTCAATCAATCTGTCGCATGCACAGCACATCCACACAAACACATAGAATAGACATTCATAGTCCCGAAATCATATATATATAGCCAACACGGGTAGCAATATGCAAACCAGACCAAATATATATCGTTCTGCCAGCCTAGTCCAATATCAATAAGACGCACCCATGACCACGGTTCGGTGCAGTTAGGAGTAAGACAGAGAGAAGAGGTGAGTTTTAAGCTGAGACTTAAAAGAGGACAGAGTTTGTCTAGGCTGTTCCAGATGTAGAATACGTAGGCCAAATAACAACTAGAAGCAAAAATGTACATAGCAGCCTTTCACTATTCATCTTCTACAAAGTAACCCTCTGCCCATCAATCTGTCTATCTATCCATACATCTATTTATATGTCTGTTTGCTGACTGTCTGTCTATTTTGTATATCTGCCTATCTATCTGCTGCCTAAACTCCCACCCACCCATCCTCACATCATCTTTTTGCCAAACGTTTGATTCAGACAAAAATAGATGTGTAAAAACTAAAACCATGTGTTGTGATGTATATATTGTGTAACGCTGCTTCCTATGGTCATGGGTAATTGAAATGATATCGAACGGACCTGTTTGTTGGCACATTCAAACAATCCCTGTAGCCTGCAAAGGGGGAAGACACAAAAGCTTTCATCACTGTTATCATAGCAGTCAGGACGATGGTCACACACCAGAGTGTAAGGCACTTGACCCAAACCATTCATGCACTCCAGTGCTGGGGGAGATGGTTTCGTTGGATAATTACATACTACACTTAACAATTCGTCTGATTTGGCCCAGCATTCACTTTGAAGGTCACAGGCTAAAAATGCCCACGTTTCATGACCTGCAGGACAGGTGACGTATTCTTCAGCTGTGTTTTTCCACTCAAGAGGACGAATGATTGCACTGTTTACTATAACCCTGGTTTGATTGCTATTTAGCATGTCTTGCTCACAGAGGAAGGATGTGGTGATATACTTGTAACAATGTTCTCTGGTTAGATACTTCTTTCGTGGGTGCCAGGCAGGTGTGTAATTCACGTATGCCACAGCATTAGAATATCCCCGCTTCAGAACAGAACATTTTCTGCTAGAATAATCAAACCTTTTGTCTGCAATTGTTTTTCCAAGTTTTGCATACAAAGCAAGAGAATTATCATCCCACAATTCATGATTACTATATCTGAAAACAAAATGAGATAGTCATTGAGAAGAGAGAGAGAGAGAGAGAGAGAGAGAGAGAGAGAGAGAGAGAGAGAGAGAGAGAGAGAGAGAGAGAGAGAGAGAGAGAGAGAGAGAGAGAGAGAGAGAGAGAGAGAGAGAGAGAGAGAGAGAGAGAGAGGGGGGGGAGAGGAGAGATGAGAGAGAAAGAGAGAGAGAGAGAGAGAGAGAGAGAGAGAGAGAGAGAGAGAGAGAGAGAGAGAGATGAGAGAGAGAGACACACTCATCCATGCACACAAGCATCTTGCATTTTTGTATTGAGTTATTGCATTCTGTTGTTAATGGCTATACAAAAGTCTGAAGAGGATGCACCCTTGGACATCTATCCATTAAATAAATCATTACAAACGTCAAACTGTGTGCTGAAGGGATCCTGGAAGATGAAAGAATTGAAGTGAAATTCAAGTTTCTATTCATAAGCCCATATGAAGTGTGGTATTCACAAACGTTCCTGAAAATTAATAATAAATAGTAATTAGTAAAATATTAATGATTGATGTCTCGGCTTACATTTCTGGAAAAGACGGTCCAGCGGCATGCAGTCCAAAATAGACGTCTTCTAATGCGTGTTTCTCCACGTATGTTATTACCTCGTCCCACTCTCCTAGACTGTTCAGACTAGCAAGATAACCTTGGTGTTGAATACATTCGTCGGATGCATCATTCCATGTCAGTGACCTCTCTGCTGAAATAAATATGTAGCACCAAAGGCCAATGGAAACCAAACCTTTGCCACATCTGTCACCGGAGTGCTCGCAATGCGCCTCATCCTTTCCATCAAAACATTCCTCCAGCATGTTGCAAGAAAAGTGATGTTGTAGTTTGGACCAGTGTTGATCTGAGCAGTTCCATTTTCCACTGTCGAGCAGTTCAGGAGGCTCAGGGAAATGAAAGGAAAAATGGAGTCTGAACCCTAGGTGTTGAAAATCACTGTCCGTTATAAAATGGAAAAGGAGCAATCTTGTGTGGAAAACGGTTGGTTTCAGGACAGGCCTGCCATTGCACTGAATCAGTTCCTCAGAGCCGTTGTTTTCCTCTACGTATATGATAAGTCGATCATAATTGCAGCTCATATGGCGTCCACTTTCAATATCCATGAAAAGAAAACTCACCATGACATATGAAGCAGCTGGCACTTGAAGGCGTGCCCACAGATCCTGATAACGAGGGTAATTTAATCTTCCATCCCAGTAGGGAGACTGAACGAATCCTGTGTTGGTTAAGAATGAAGACTGAATTGCAATGTATGAACTGTGTCTTTTATACCTATGTATTTATGTATCAATCTATCAATTAATCGATCAATCTATGTGTCTTGCAAGCTATTAATTTCTTGTCTTTCAAAATATTTTTGTAAATCAATTAACTATTTGAAAATCAATCAACTGATTGAACAATCAGTCTGTTTATCAATTAACACAATCGCATAGTATCTGCAATATATTGATAAACAACAAAACATGGGCAGAGGAAATATGTTATAGGGGTAATAGGAAATATGTTATATATCTTAGCAATAAGTTAGCGTCAGTGGAAAGTTTTTTAACTCTAGTTTTGCAGAATTGATAATGAATATCTATGTTCCTAATTATGCATTACTTCGATGGCATAAACGTGGCGATTTTTGTCTCTACATCTCAAGCATAATATATTTATTTGCATTTTTTATTGAATCAGCTACCAGCATGACTAATAGCATTCTGATAATTTATAACAATAAAAAATTAAATAAGGGTTATATTACCTGTGGTAGTTGTGACAAAATTCGCTTGTATTTTGGGAGGAAGTACACAAGTGAAGTTGAAAAATAGTTCAATAGAATGTGAATAATTAGATTCAGCTCGACTCAGTATGAATTTAACTTTGTTTCTCGCACTGACATAGCGAATAAATCCGGAAAACCGCTTAATAAGTGATGTGAACGAACCATTATCTTTGTCGTATTCTAAATCAGCGTCATAATAAAAATTACTCAATTTTAGAGATGCAGTCATTTGTAAAACCATGCCAACAGGAACATTGAAGTTGATACTGCATGTCGTTCTTGAAATGGGAGCAAAGTTCGTGTGTGAAAATAATACTTGTCCAGCGAAACTGTAATATTGTAGGGAACCTCGTCTTTGGAGACACATTAATATGTTTTGCGATGTCAGATTGACAAAGTCTTGAAAAGGAATATTCTGATGAATAGTTGTGGTGCGTAAAGTTTGAGAAAAGGGGACAGTTCTCTCAAACGCTTGTGTGGCATCATCTTTGGAGAAAGCACGTTGGTTTTCAAAGCTCTTGTTTTGTTCTGTGTGGCAAAAACAACAACAAAAACCACCATTCTACACTCAGTTTGTCAACCACGTGTTCTAACATAAAGCATGTCATTATATAATTGCGAAAGCATAGACTAGTAATATGTATTGAAATATAACTGTCAGCCATGTGTGTATCAAGTTTGCTTGAATTGACATGGTGTGAAAATAACAAAAAGTTAATGAAGTTTACAGGGTTACTCTTCTTTAGCAATAGTAGCAGTCTATGCTAAGATACAGTTTAAACAGACAATTCACATATCATGTCATATAAAAAAGGGCGTCTAACTGTTTATCTACCCTCTAACACATGGAGCATTGCAGACTGGAATGGACCAAAAACTAAAACATGGATGGTTGTGCTGTGGATGTTGTTGTTCTATCTAATTCTTCTGCTACTCTCTCTCTCTCTCTCTCTCTCTCTCTCTCTCTCTCTCTCTCTCTCTCTCTCTCTCTCTCTCTCTCTCTCTTTCTCTCTCTCTCTCTCTCTGTGTGATTAATGAGTGTGTTCCAAAGGTATGCTTTAGCAGCTACTTTTTTGTAGGTAAAAATATTTTTTCTAATATGAGCCATTTTGAAGAAAACTGTTTAATCAGGCGTGTTCCTGAAGTAATTTGGTGCGAGACATAATCACAAAAAATATTTTTTGAAATAGGCCTAAAGAAAACAAATACCCATGTGGACCCAACATTTGCCTTAGCTTCACCTTAGAAGTAATTGATCATGTTCTTCAGGTAGTAATTATTTGATTTTTCTGTTAGATCCTTGTTACATATTAACATGGTATATCTGTACAAATTCAAACTATGGTGTTTTTTTAAATATTTTTTCTCTGCCTTTTGTTAGGATTTTTCTTTCATAAAATATCGGTTATGGTTTTTATATCTATATTAAAAGACTGTCTGAAAGTATATGCATTAAAGTTCTATACAAATCAATTACCATGCTTGGAACAATGAAACACGTGAGAATAATTGTAAAACAAAACAAAATAAACAGAGTAAATATTACAACAGTGCAGTGTATTTTCAGATACATAAACAGTGTAGGAGGTTCTCGGCAACGTGAGATGTTTATCGTTTGCACATATAATGGAACATTGCATGTGGTTGAAAACCTTTAAACATCGTAAATCGTTCATGATCATCAAAAACTAAAAAGTATGAGACATATGCAACAGGCAGACGTGAATTTCAGTGGCCTGAAAGTCTATTTAAAAATTAAAATATGGTTCAGTGCATGAAATACTAAAGCTAAATTACAAAACGTTCTTCGCATAATTTTGATTTACTTTAACTCTTTGACCTTGCATAATAATAATAATAATAATAAATAATAATAATTAATAATAACAAGGGTATCGCCGAGCGGTAGATATGTCCTTTGCCGGCAACGCCCTGTACCTGCCCCGCCTGTACCTCACTTGCCCCTCACATCTTAGGCCCCCGTAAAACAAGGGGAAGAAACTCTGCATATTTAACTCCCTCCACCTCCTCTGGTAGTTGTGACAAAATTCGCTTGTATTTTGGGAGGAAGTACACAAGTGAAGTTGAAAAATAGTTCAATAGAATGTGAATAATTAGATTCACTTCGACGCAATATGAATTTAACTTTGTTTCTCGCACTGACATAGCAAATAAATCCGGAAAACCGCTGAACAGGTGATGTGAACGAACCATTATCTTTGTC
>JAGGCT020000366.1:0-18051 GCA_017654935.2 Phymorhynchus buccinoides
AGGCAGATAAAAGTACTGACCAGTGCAAGGCACTGGGTGAGCCGAAATTAGGGACAAAGTGACTTTGGGTAATTTGATGTGTTGTGTACTAATAGAGAGCTGTAGCTACTTTAAATGTTTAGTGGTACAAAGGAGACAATCTGTGCTGCTTGAATATATCGTTTGGAGAGTGATTAATTGTTGGAATAAATACATGCATTTAATGACGTCACCATCGCTAGGTAATTATGAGCAAAAATAATAATTAAAAAACAGGTTTCTTAGTGGGTAGCCCATATAAATGCAGCCCAGAAGAATGTGATTTCCTCGGGTGATAGCTCTGTGTATACCTGATCAAAATAGGTTACGATCTCGGCAAAGTATAAATGCAAACAGAGTTGACCCAAATTGTATAAATGTACTACTTGAGTGTGCAGTATGGGCAAGGGACATCACTCCTGTATTCACATTCATGCACAGTTTGATACAATAAAAATACGTGTGAATTCCTAAATGCCTCCTCTTAACAACAAACCACACTTAGCCTACTACTTAAATATTGGGATTTTACTGTACAACAAAATCTGCAAACACACATTTTGAATCAAAAATACAAGTTTGATGGCCAAAACGCATTAGCTTCTTGCTGGTCCAGCTAATCATCTGATCAAAATGTAATCAGAAATATGCGGGCTATTCTCCTTAATCACATACTGCTAACTAGAATAAGAAATATTGAAAAACTACAGATAGATTCAATAGCAATCAGGGTTAGCCTACCCAAGACAACACATTGCTACATAGCTTCCATAGAAGCCCACATCAATGCCTTGAAGCCCGTGTGTAGAGTAATGGAGATAGGACAATGTATTAAAATTATAGTCAAATTAGTCAATTATAGTCAAATTAAAGAAGACGGATTACATTAGAGTTTCCATGTTGTAGTCTGGATCTTGTAGTCTTGATGCATAGTCAACAGGAAATGGACAAGACCATGTAGCCAGAAGTTTGCTTGATTCTGTAGGAAGAAAAACGAACACTTCATCATTGACCTGGAAATGACGAACCTTTGCCTTTCTGTCAAAATACTTATTATTCTTCCGTGAAGACGGCAGAGTGTTCCATAGCCAACTGACAAGAATCTGAAATCATGTTCTTCAACTCAAATATGTATGTGTACAGAGGTTTAGCATCCTTATCAGAATCTGTATCTCCTACCCATGTTTCTTGTAGCATAGCGACAGGACCACGAACTTGACGTCCAAACAGTAAATCGAAATGAGAAAATCCTGTACTTTCTGATGTAAGTTCACAACATGCAAAACGCAAAGCCGGTAAAACTCTATGCCAAGACTTAGGTTGAGACCTAACCACCTTCTTAAGCATTGACTTTAGAGTGTAGACTCTATGCCAAAACTAAGGGTGAGACCTAACCACCTTCTTAAGCATTGACTTTAGAGTGCCATGAAACCTCTCAACATGTCCAGTAGCTTGCGGATGGTACAGAGAAGTACGAATACCTTTCTATCCACACAGTGCATAGAACTGCTTCATGAGATCCGACATGAACTGAGTCCCTTGATCTGAAATAATTTATCTAGGAAAACCTAACCTAGCGAAGATTAACAGCAAAGCTTCAGCCTCCGAACAACTGAAATATCCATGAGAGGAACTGCCTCCAGATAACTATTAGCGACATCAATGAGCGTTAGGATATACCTATGACCTTGTTCAAATGGAGGAGATAGCGGCCCTACAATGTCAATGGCAACTCTGTCAAACGGAACACCAATCTTGGGTACATCAGACAACGGAATGGGCGGAGCTTTACCTTTCGACACCGTTTTCTGACAAATGTCACAAGAAGACACATCAACTGTTACACCTGGCCAATATAACTTGGTATGAAGTCTAGACAAAGTACGGCTAGCACCACAATGTCCTGACAACAGAAGATCATGACTGGCAGTCAAAACTGTTGGTCTGAGCGAAGTAGGAACTACTCTACTACCTGATCGTAGTCAACACCATTCTTGACAAATCGCTGAAACAGAACACCAGCAGATAAATAAAAGTAATATGATGTGCCTTTTTAACTTCCCCCGACAATGCCAACTGAAAGTAAGACTCCAACGAATTATCCTTCTTCTGTATCGCAATCAAATCTGAACGAGTGACTTTGAGATAATCAACAGCATCAACTAAAGGATTTTTTCTGAACATCATGTTTCGAACACGCTCTAGTAACGACAGTGAATGAATGAGCAGAATCACTATCATCACGAGAAACAGACTTCCGAACTATACTCGAGATATTTACGACAATCAGATCTGCCACAGGGTTTTCTAACACACAGCACAGTAGTTCACCCTTAAAATAAGGACAGTCAGCCATGACTTTGGCAAGCAGAAATTCATCCCCACAACCTCCAAATGACACACATTTGACAGAACTATCCAAGAGCTGATCTGAGTCTACCAAACGTTTACGAACCCCACAAATTGTAGCACCGGTGTCACAAAGAACCGTACGTATGGTGTCTGATTCACAGAACCCGATTCAAAATGTAAACGACCCGTGAAACCTTCTGCCACAGAGCCAGTGACCTCTGGATGAGCAAGAGCTGTAGCCATTTCAGCTTAATGTTCATTCACAACAGAATCTGTATTTTACTGTTCTACCTCAAAAGGACAACAATTTGGAGGATGACTCAAAGTACGAATCTTACAAGGATTGTTTTTCCATTCCTCCCAAAACAATTATCAGTCAGATGACCTGAACGTTTACACAGCAAACAGAATTGATATGTTGTTGACATGTTTGTTACTTAGCTGGTTAATACAATTCAAAATACATTTGGTATTGGTATTCTCAGAAAAAAAGATTTTAAAAATACTTTTTTGGATGTATGTTTAAGATAGGTAACTTTATTTTTTTAAGAGAGAGAGAGAGAGAGGGAGGGAGAGAGAGAAGGGGGGGAGAGAACAAGAGAGAGAGAGAGAGAGAGAGAGAGAGAGAGAGAGAGAGAGAGAGAGAGAGAGAGAGAGAGAGAGAGAGAGAGAGAGAGAGAGAGAGAGAGAGAGAGAGAGAGAGAGAGAGAGAGAGAGAGAGAGAGAGAGAGAGATTATTTGGGCCATGTGTACACATGTATTGGTGCATTCCTTCCTGTTGCTTGTTTACATTTTCAGTAGTTTCTGTGAGTGTGAGGTGTTATCAGAGAGTGACAGTGCTGGTGAACGAGGGTGGATGTCTTTGTGAGTGAGAATCATGTTATTTTTGTTACTTTATTTCTTTGCACTTTGCAATGTTGGGAGAATGACTTTCTTGCTGATTTTAATGCATGTTTAAAGATTTTAGTAAGACTAATTTCAGTGCTCGTCTATAGAGACTATGCAGTGGCTTTATGGTTTGCTCACTTGTTGAATCCCAGAGTGTAGACGAATAGTTTATGTGAGATTCAATGTATGCATGGAAGAAAATTTTGCGTGAATCTGTGTTTAGAAAGTGTTTTATTTTGCGTAGAAGATCTATTTAAAAAAATTGTTTTACAAAGAGTTTGTACATGGTTAGACCAAGATAAATTATTTTCAATTAAGAACCCTAGTACTTTATGTGAGTTAACTTCTTCAGTATCGTTACCATTTATATGCAAGGGGAGAGAACAGGAAAAACGTTGTTGTTTTTTGCTAGTGGTCACAAGCATGAATTTAGTTTTGTTAGGGCTTAGACTCATGTGGTTTAGTTCAGACCATTATGTTACATGATTGATACTTTCTTGCAATACATGAACTATGTTTTCTACTTTGGAGTTGCTTGTATGAAGAGTAGTATCATCCGCGAACATGTCACAGAGAGTTTGAAAATGGAGAGGCAAATCATTAATATAAATTGAAAAGAGGATTGGGCCAAGGATTGACCCTTGAGGAATTCCATATTTTAAGGGGAGGAGAGATGAGTTTTTACCATTAGTGAAAACAAGTTGGTATCTTTCATCTAAGAATGACGACATTAATTCTATGGTATTACTAGAGAGGTTGTATAATGTTAGCTTTTTTAAGAGCAACACATCATCAATCACGTCAAAAGCTTTAGCAAAGTCTATGAAAAAGACACCAGTAATTAAGTTATTGTTAATATTGGATAGCCATTTAGCGATTAAATTTGTAAGTGCAGAATGGCAGGAATGATGTTTCCAAAAACAGGATTGATTAGGATGGAACAAATTAAATCGCTCTAAATGAGAAATGAAGTGTTTTCTAAAGTGGTCTTCTAATGGTTTTGAGAGAGTAAATAGAAGAGAAATAGGTCGGTAGTTTGAAGAATTGTCTGGGTCACCTGATGTATACATTGGTATTACATGGCTACTTTGAAAGCTTTGGAAAATTGATTCTTACTTAAGCAAAGATTATAAACATAAGTGAGGGTTTCGGAAATGATAGGGGCAGCAATTTTAAGAATGGTCCCATCGATTTCATCCAGACCACGGGAGCATGTTTGCTTTAAGTTGGAAAGAGCGGTGTAAACTTCATAAACTGACATTAATGGGATATTAAGTTCGGAAGTTATGTTTTTTGAGTCACATAATTGCTTAAGGGGGTGTACATTGTTTAAATGAGATATATCATTGGTTGACTGGGCAACTTCACTGACATGTACATTGAGTTTTTCTGGAGATAGCTCTTTAATGACAACTGATATGTTGTTGACATGTTTGTTACTTAGCTGGTTAATACAATTCAAAATACATTTGGTATTGGTATTCTCAGAAACAAGATTTTTTAAAAACTCTTTTTTGGATGTATGTTTAAGATAGGTAACTTTATTCTTTTAAGAGAGAGAGAGAGAGAGAGAGAGAGAGAGAGAGAGAGAGAGAGAGAGAGAGAGAGAGAGAGAGAGAGAGAGAGAGAGAGAGAGAGAGAGAGAGAGAGAGAGAGGGGGAGAGAGAGAGAGAGGGAGAGAGAGAGAGAGAGAGAGAGAGAGGGAGAGAGAGAGAGAGAGAGAGAGAGAGAGAGAGAGAGAGAGAGAGAGAGAGAGAGAGAGAGAGAGAGAGAGAGAGAGAGAGAGAGAGAGAGAGAGAGAGAGAGAGAGAGAGAGAGAGAGAGAGAGAGATTATTTGGGCCATGTGTACGCATGTGCATTCCTTCCTGTTGCTTGTTTACATTTTCATTAGTTTCTGTGAGGGTGAGGTGTTATCAGAGAGTGACAGTGCTGGTGAATGAGGGTGGATGTCTTTGTGAGTGAGAATCATGTTATTTTTGTTACTTTATTTCTTTGCACTGGAATGTTGGTAGAATGACTTTCTAGCTGATTTTAATGCATGTTTTTCATCTTTCAATGCTGCTTTTGTAAAGCACATCGAGGATACTACTGTATGGATTTTAGCGCTATATGAAATACAATTATTATTATTATTATTATTATTATTATTATTATTATTATTATTATTATTATTATTATTATTATTATTATCATTACTTATTGGATACATTTCCTTTTTAAAAAATGGTCACCTTTTCATCACAGAGAACACAGACTTTGAATCATCAAATTTCTCAGTCGTGATGACGTCCCTATATGCTGGCTATATCACACTGAACCCCAACATTACTTTACATAGTAGATTCTCTTCTTCTTCTAATCCTACAGCGATTTCCATCTGTGTTCCCCAAAACAAGTTCGTTATGATCAGTTACCAAGAGCATGAGTTTTTGTGGATTTGCCCTAAAAGATTAATCTTATATACTCACGAAAGGCCATGTAGCCATCGGCCAGGCAAAAACACGGATGACAAACATGAAGTATTAAGAAGTGTGTTTCATCGAGGAGGTAAATCGCATTATAACTCACAATATAAGTTAGACGTTGCTCATATTTATAACACTACAAAACTCAGCATTGAGGTTACGGTGTACAATGACTATGGCGCCAAAGCCTCGTGTTTTCGTCTGCTTTTCTCCTTTTTTAACCAGAGTGAGCTCCCCGGGATGTTATCCACTGTTGTCTGGAACTGTTCTATGGGTCACTACTCCAGATATCAGCACCACTTAGCCTGCAACCTGAAGACAGAATGTGAAGATGGACGGGATGAATCAGAACACTGTCACTTCAGCAGTGCCCAGTGCCAAGGTTTGGTCGCTTTAGGCGGTAACTGTTACAAGGTTGTGGAAACTCTCGCTGACTTTGCCAGCAACCACACAGATAACAACAAAAGAGCCAACGAGTATTGCTCCACTGTTGGAGGTATATTGAGGGCTCCGAGACATGTGTTTGGGTGGTACCGTGCCCTTCACCACACCGTCAAAGTGGAAATAATTAGGATTGAGGATCTATGGGTTGGTCTATATTCCCATGACAGATCATTACCTACTATGTATGTATACAGTTTGATATATGAAGATCTGACTGTTGCCCATCACACTGAGAAAGTTTGGAGCATGCCAATGAAGCTTGTGAAATTTTGTTATTATACAAAGCATCGTCTTACTTACACAATTACTGGTGCCGGCTGTTCGTGGAATGAGCCCTCTTTTGGCGTCATTTGTGAAGTCAGGAAGAACCAGACCAAACAGAACGCAATTCATCAGCAGAAAATTGTCATGACCACTGCATCAAACTGGTCATCAACGGGGCGCCATTCGATCAAAGTAAGCGAAGATGGTCACGTGACGTACACGTTTCTTATTTACGGATCGACCCAAACTACAGGGTGTCACGATAAACACACTGCCCACTGTGCACAGTCTGGTTTATCATCCAATACAAAAGTTTCTGTGAAAGATGATCATGTCATTGTTGTCCCCATGTTTCCATGCCCAGAACACACAATACCCTACACTGTTCTGTGTGATGCCACCAGTGACTGTCTGGACAACAGTGATGAAGCCTTCTGTCAACACCCTGCCTGTCATCACCAGTTTACATGCACTACTGGTCAGTGTGTGTCCTACATTAAGGTGTGCGATCACAGGACTAATTGTCCAGATCAATCGGATGAAACACAATGCCCTGACTTCAGATATAAACTTATTATAAAACAAACACATTTTCCATCTCCTGCTTTGACCAATTTTGATGGCGTCCTGGAGTTTGTTTCCATCCCAATGGAATGGAACGAATCGTGTCCAGACAGTCACTACCGCTGTCCTGGCCAGTTCAACGACTGTCTTCCAGTGTACACACGATGTAACCACATGTATGACTGCATGGACCACCAGGATGAAGAAGGGTGCGGGGACATGACTTGTCCAGGATTTTTCAGGTGTAGACAGTCCACCACGTGTGTTCACAGTGACCAGCTGTGTGATGACTGGCCTCACTGTCCAATGCGTGACGATGAACTGGCGTGTGACGTGACCTGTCCTCCAGGCTGTTTCTGCCAGGGTCAGACATTTCTGTGCCACCAAGTGTTCTCTGCAGCACTGTTCCCTCAGCTCCGTTCTCTGGACGCCACGGGGTCAGGAATGAGTCTTTCGGATGTGAAGGACAACCACTACCTGGTTCATCTGGTTCTGGCTCAGTGCTCTTTGACTTCTCTGCCTGAACTAGATTGGCATAATTTAAAGTTCTTCGACCTCACTGAGAATAAATTGCACTTTGTCAACATGTCTTCTTTGCATAAATCAATCAATCTTCAAGAAATATCTCTGTCTAAAAACCCCATTGCCTCTTTAAGCTCTGGTTTTCTATCTTCTTTCCAACACGATTCTCTCAGAGCATTAGATCTTTCACACACACAACTGACCATATTGGACACCATAGTTTTAGCACACTTTGCCAACTTGCAGGTATTAAACTTATCTTTCACGACTATTCATACAATCAGCCGTTACGGTTTCCGAACAACATCCAAACTTAGAGAATTGTACATGGATGGTAGTCCTGTGAAAACGTTTCCTATTGACGTGTTTAAAGACCTTTCCCTTGTACGTAAAATAACCACAGACAACTATAGACTTTGCTGCAGTGAGATTCTCCCTGACCAGGCAGATGACCTGTCCTGTGAAGCTGTAAAAGATGAAATATCGTCGTGTGAAGATCTACTGCAGTCATGGACGTACAGGACGTTTCTGTGGCTGGTCTCTTGTCTTTCTCTGACTGGTAACACCTTCTGCTTCTGTGCTCGTGTGTTCGCACGAAACGTGAAGTCCATGACTGGGTTCAGTGTGTTTGTCACCAACCTGGCCATGGCTGACTTTCTGATGGGGGTCTACATCGCTATCATTGGAGGGGCTGATGAACAGTTTCGTGGCAGATACCTGCATTATGACGATACCTGGAAAGGAAGTGTGACCTGCAAGATGGCTGGTCTTCTGTGTCTGTTGTCCAACGAAGTATCAGCACTGATCATTTGGCTCATCACACTTGATCGATTTGTCGTGCTTCACTTTCCCTTCAGCACGCTGAGGTTTGACAGAATGTCAGCAACTGTGGCCTGTGGCCTCACTTGGTTTGTGGGCTGGTTTCTAACTTTGTTGCCTTTACTTCCCGTAACGCAACACTGGCAGTTTTACAGTCAGACCGGAATTTGTATCCCACTGCCAGTAACACGAAGATATTTTGAAGGAAAATTATATTCATTCAGCATAATGATTGTCCTTAACTTTGTTCTGTTTTTGTTTATATCAGCTGGTCAAGGATTCATCTACATGACCATTCAAAAGAATGCACTGAAAACTGACACCACAAAACAATCTAAAGACATGGCTATAGCTGGGCGGTTAATCACTGTTGCCTTAACTGATTTCCTGTGCTGGTTTCCCATTGGGCTGTGTGGGATGTTGGCTTCCACAGGAACCCCTGTACCTGGAGAAGTGAACGTGGCTCTTGCAGTCTTCGTTCTGCCTTTAAACTCGGCTGTCAACCCTTTTATGTACACACTCAACACTCTGGTGGAGAAACGGAAAAAAGCAAGCGAAGAAAAGTTTTTGAAATGGATACATTTTCATCCCAACATTCTTAGCAGGTGATAGTTGGCATATTTATTTTTTTAAGTCACACATACATATCTGCGTGCCTGAGTGCACGCTCATAAATAATACTGAGTTCTGAGTTTTTCTGAGTTTAGTCTTTTTTCAAAAAGGTGCTACAAATACTATGTAATAGTAGTAGTAGTAGTAGTAGTAGTAGTAGTAGTAGTAGTAGTAGTAGTAGTAGTAGTAGTAGTAGTAGTAGTAGTAGTAGTAGTAGTAGTAGTAGTAGTAGTAGTAGTAGTAGTAGTAGTAGTAGTAGTAGTAGTAGTAGTAGTAGTAGTAGTAGTAGTTGTAGTTGCAGTAGTAGTAGTATCATTATGAATAACACATTTTAGACGATTGAATTCTAAGGAAGTGATGGGTGTCTTATCATCTTACCAGTTTTCGTTTTATTTCATGCCATTGCAACGTTGATTTTGTAATTGCGCCTGATCAGGTGACCAAAGACTCAGTTGGTTCAAAACACCCAATGCACTCTTCCATTTTCAAAGCTTATGCATTCAATTAACATAATTATCAGTCACCGTGGTAATGTCGCGAACTAGTGGCTGGTATGTCTCACATTGAAATCTCATCAGAGGCGAGAGTTTTTTCAGTCGTGGGCCAGTTCCCACCCAGAGTGAGTGGCTATGGGCTCAATGGAAAGACTGCTTAATGGATGCGATTATGAGAGTGTCGCTCTAATTTCATGGCCAACACTGCAGGTGTTTGTAGTTCTCGGGATTGTTTACTGCCGTTATATCATTATAAAAGAAAGCACAGGGTACAGCCCTAGGCCCTGTCACGCAGTCTATATATCGCATAGAATGTTGACCCGCATAGAATGCATACATTCCAGGGAGCCTGGTGAATGTAGAATGTGGTACATTCTATGGGATTTTTGTAGAAAGTCACTGTCGGTATACTTTCTATGGGTTTTCGTGTAGAATGTATACATTACACGGGCTGAAATGTATGCCCGTCAACATTACATGGCCAACAGTGTAGAAAGTAGACTAGATTCGAAAGAGGAGCGTCTCTCAACATTACATAGCCACATTTGTTAATATAGACGACAAATAAACAAACACATACAGAAGAAAACTCGAGACTTTATTAATGTATGCCCTACGTATGACCTTTGGCAATATGAACTTCGTGTATTTTCTGATGTAATTCTTCATTCGTTACGAAGTACCTGATGGGCTCGTCATCGTTCTTTCTCTATTTGATGAGCTTCTCCACCCACCAACTGTCATCAGATCCAATCTCCTGAGGGCATTCCTTTCTTTGTCAGTTTTGTTGTCTGTTTTGGTCCTTGCCTGTCTGACAACGTCCAAGAATTCACGCATACCTCTCTTGGGATAAAGCAGAAACATTCTTATTTCTGTCAGAAATCATCTCCATCCACCGTCTATCAAACTCATCTTTAAAATCATCTCTCGAGGTCACGTCTTCGCCCTCCATTCTTGTTTGTAAATGGATCATAGAAACGCACTGCTCAGTTAACACCAAAGTGAATGCGTTGTGTGAATTGTGTTAATAGTTTCAGAAAAATAATCAAGACTACAGCATTTATCGCCCTTCAACCGTGTGAGTGTATTGTTCCTGAGTGATTCTCAACCTGTGATCAATGATACTCAAACGAAAGAGGTGTACTGCTCAAGTAACACCAATTTAAATATGTCGTGTAAATTTTGTGAACAATAAAATTTATATCGATGGCGCTTCGTGCTTTTCAGCTGTATGAGCGCCTTGTTCCTGAGTGGTTCTCGACCAGTAAGTGCATGATGATAAGGTATCAAACCACTTGTAAAGGTAGGTACTGAAATCAGATAAATTCGTCAACATTCTACGACACATCAGATTCCCGTCAACATTCCATGATTTTGTCCATTGAATGTACACATTCTACAATTTCGCTGTAGAAAGTATACATTTTGTGTTTCATTTTTTACCAGTCGTAGAAAGCATACATTCTACAAAATCATCATAGAATGTATACATTCTACACGGGTCAACATTCTATGCAACATATATCCTTGGTGCGTTCGTGCGGGTCAAAATCATGGGATCAGTATGTTCTAGGGAGCTTGGTGAATTGAATGGTCGTGGTGGCGCCCTCGAAGGAGGACCTCACACTTGCTGGCTCCACAATTAAGACAATATTGTCGTCAATAGGGGATTTAGTAGGTGGCGTCCTGTGTATGTCAGCTCCATTGAACTCCACCGAAGTGACTCAGCAGTAGTGCAAGTATCTCCTCAGTTGGATGCCACCTTACAGCCCAACATAGATTCGCTCCCCTTGGACTGCTGGTTTTGGATTCCACAATCTGACAACCCAGGATGTAGCTGCGAGTTGGGATTCGGAATGAGCTGTATGGGAGCAACACCACTGAACGGCCTAGAAGATAGGAGAACAAAAAAAATGACCATCATCGTCATTGCTTGATTTGTTTCACATTTCTTTAAACGAATTTGGTATTTGGAGAAAATAATACGTATTTCACTTGCGCTTCGTTTGCTGTGTTCAAATATTTAAAGTGAGTTATACGTTTTGGGACACCACATTTTATGCAAGGCACTGAACCCCTCAAAATAAACATTGGCTGAATCAGTGCCTGTTGTCCTGACAATGGTGATTAATGTTTATGCAGATGGCAAGCCATATAACAATAATCCTATCATCCATACAAGTTCTTGGAGCGCATCCATATAGCTTGGGATCTTGCTTTATCTTTAACTAAGTGTTACTTGCAGATCAGACGTTTGGGGCAGTCACAGATGGTCCTTCCACAATCCTGAACATCGGCGCCATTTGTCCAGGAGTGGAGCTGCTCCACGGACACAACAACACCAGCATCATTCACAGGGTCAATGTGTCAGACTGTGGAAAGCCTAACCTAACGTTCCCAAGTGGCCAAAGAGCTGTGTATGGAGTCTGCAGTGACCTCCACACTTTCTGTAAAATGCGTATTGCTGTACCTCAGGGTTTGTTTGTGCGAGCTCGTGTCACACGACTGGAATACTGGTGTGTTGACAGACAGTGGAGCACTTACTGGATTTGCAGTAACAGGGGTTATTTTCTTAGGGGCGAGTGGCATCACTGGTGCAGTTTACTTATTAAATGCGACAGTCACGGTTTTGATGAATATTCCATTCAGTCATATGCTAATTACATGGATATAGAAAATTATAGCAACCCTCTGTATGCATTTGATATTAGAATATCACAAGAGAGGAATCTGTTTGAAGTGCAGTCATTGAATGATTCGGGTTACATTACATTGCCTCTTTGTGATTATGCAAACCCACCATTAAGAACAGAATTAATAGCATCACCGTCATACGTTATTATGATTAGTCTTCAGCACAAAGACGACTTTCGGGGCTATTTATATTTGAATCTAATTTATAGCAAAACGGCCACAAATAAGGAATATGATAGGAAAGAAATATGTAATCCACTTTTATTCCATCGATCATACATCAGGATTATGTGTGCACCCCATATGTCAAAAAACAACTTTAAGCTGTATTTTTCAAATTATCATGAAAGATACACACCTCAAATGCTCTCCCCTGGTGTGTTCAACTGCTCTGTTGGTCACTTCTCCATGTTTCAGCATCATTTGCTCTGTAACCTGAAAGCAGAGTGTGAAGGGGGAGAGGACGAAACAGAGCGCTGTCCCTACAGTAGCCCTGCCTGTGCAGGTATGGTGGCTTCACGACGTAAATGCTTCACAATTGTGAAAGTTGTAGCTTGGAATATTCTACTTTTGTCTTATGAATGCAAGAATAAAGGCGGGGGGCTGGGAACAATAAAGACGAGGAAGGAGCAAAATGACCTTCTTCCTCATTTGAAAAGATATGATAGATTCTCCCTACATGTTGGTTACAGCACGGGGTGGTACAATTTGCCTTTTCAGTACAGCAAGTTTCAAAAGTGGTCTGATGGCACCGTCATTTACAATGCGGACCATTTCAAAATGAAGTACCGATACCATCCAACGCGCACAGTCAAACACCCCGGTATCGCATCAATGCTGTTAAGAGATTTATACTCAAGAAATGCCTTACTTTGCGAAATAAAGATAGAAACAAACCATTTGTTTCCTCAGCAGATTGTTTTGAGTCTTTTGTCTCCAGTCAGATCTGTGATTCTGAAAACACAGCAATTATTATTGGTTTGTCATGAAGGTCATGCTGTGCCTACGTTTTTGTCCTGTGATCCTCAAGATAGTCACACAAAACTCAAATTATTCCAGAATGGCATTTCCCATAATGGAAGCGATCAACAGGAATTGAATGGTGGGATGCCTTTATCCAAAGACGACAGGTTCCAGTGTATGGATGACATTTCACACGTGCAGTACACACTAGTGTGTGACTTCAGGCAGGACTGTCCAGATACCAGCGATGAGTCATTCTGTGCTCATCCTCCCTGCACTGGCTTTCTCTGCTCCAATGGCCAGTGTGTTTTGAACAGCCAACAGTGTAACGACTACTCCGACTGTCTGGACAACTCTGATGAGACTTCTTGTGGCTTGGAGGAAAAAGTGTTCTTACCGTACAGAAGTTGTATATTCAAACAACAATTTCATATTGGCCATGACGGCACTGGTTATTTTGTTCACCGGCTGATGAAACTGGACGAGTCGTGTCCTGACAGTCATTATCGTTGTGCTTCAGAGATGATCAACTGCCTCCCCATCTACACTCGATGCAATGGCCTTTCAGACTGCATTGATGGAGAAGACGAACAAGACTGTGAGGCAGTGAAGTGCCAAGGTTTGTACAAGTGTCGAGGTTCCAGTGTTTGTGTGCATGGAGATCATCTGTGTGATGGTTGGGGTCAGTGTCCACAGCGAGATGATGAGCTGATGTGCGACATGGCCTGTCCTGAAGGGTGCGTCTGTCAAGGTCACTCCTTCTGGTGTGGGAGTCGTTTCGCTGCTCATCTCTTCCCTCAACTTCGTTACGTGGATGCTGCAGGGTCAGGAATGCTGCCAACAGACTTCACCCTCAATGGGTATCTTATGTATATAAATCTAGCCCATTGTTCTCTTAGAAACATTACACTGACCAAATGGATCAACTTACATGTCATTGGTCTTTCTTATAATCATCTAACAAATCTTGATCTAACAGTTTTCCTCGAGTTTCCGAACTTAAAAACTATACAGCTTGCCAATAACCCTTTAATTCACAACACGAACAAACTGGCAAAGCATATACATTTTCAGTTGCAGCAACTAGATATATCAAGCACAAGTGTGAATATTCTTTACGATTTATCTGTGTATTTTCCACTTGCGATGTTTCTAAATGTTTCGTTTTCTTCCATTGAAACCATTGGAATAAAAGGATTTAAAAGCATGCCAAGGTTGATGGAGCTAGACATAAGAGGCAACACCATGAAATATTTTCCATTAGACATTCTATCAGGATCAAAAGACTTAATACAGATTTGGTCCTCAAACTACCGGTTATGCTGCGATAGTTTACTTCCCAAACGATGGACTGCAATTAAGTGCCATGGACCGTATGCTAAGCTCCCGTCGTGTGAGTCCTTACTGCCCACAGATTTGTACAAGACATTTTGCTGGCTCATGAGCATCGTCTCTATTCTCTCAAGCATGTGTTGCTCTATGTTTACATTCACAAACATCAAGGAAGTGAGAAGACATTTTCTCCTGGCTTTCATCCAATTACAGTGTGCTAACCTCTGCATGGGAAGTCACATCAGTATCATCTCAACGGCTGATGCAATATTTCAGGGGCGTTATCTGCAAGTGGAAAGGACGTGGACCAGCAGTGTGGCATGTCAGATCAGTGGCTTTCTCTTCCTGTTGTCCTGTGAAGTGTCCCTCCTGATGCTCTGCCTCATCACCTTGGATCACGCCGTCACTCTCTGTTTCTCTGCACAGTCGTGGAGATTTAATCACAGCACAACCGCTGTAGCTTGTACAGCCATCTGGGTTGTAGGGAGCTTGTTGTCATCGATACCTTTCATTCCCAGACTGTCACATTGGGGCCTCAGCGGTCAGTCTGGTTTATGTCGCCTGGCTTTGTTCAATGACTACAATGCTGACCCAGGCTTCAAGTGGTTTGCCGTTATTGCAGCCATCAACAGTGTTTTCAGCTTTTTGGTTTTGATCAGTGAAATTGTCATCCACTTCCGAATACCAAAATACAGAATTGTGCTGGATTGCTCGCGAAAGTTAGTGTATTTCTCAGTGCATGTAATGGGCAAAGTGGCCATCACAAACGCAGGATGTTGGCTTGCGTTCAGTGTGATCAGATTGACTGTGACTTTTGGGGGTGAAACTTCACGGATGATCTATGGCGGCATGGTGATCTTTGTCTTACCGTTTAACGCAGCTCTCGGTCCACTTTTGCACATGTGGAACTTGGCAGGACAGAAACGACAACAAGAACAAGAGAACAAATTAATAAATGTTTTTAAGACACGAATAGACTGTAAGAAAAAGGGGAATGCATAATACGCCTTCAAATGTTATCACAGAATCAGTAGCACAGGCATAGTGTAACCAAAAGATCAGAAAGAAAAACTACTAGTTTAACATTTAATTAGACAAATTCCCATGAACCGTAATTGGTTCTATATGTCACAGTCCACTGTTTTTCGCAAATATCCTTGAAATTGTTCATCGTCTTGGTTGATATAATACATTTTAATCATTTCTTCTTTCCACAACACAAAATGTCCCTTCTACTGACGGTTTCATCCACTCCTGTGGACTTCTTCAGAGTGATGACAAACTCACTCTCAGCTGAGATGATTCGGGTGTTTCCGCCAATCTTACGAAGATTATGTAGTAACAGAAGAGGAAGACAGAAAACAAGAAGAAAGTCACATTCAGGGAGCACTGGCGAAATGTGGATATCCACCATGGACCATCAAGAAAGTAAAAACTGAAATTCTTGAAAAGAAGAAAGAGAAAAACAAACGAAAAAAGACAAAGACTACAGAAAAAGAACAGAGATCAAAAGGCTTTGTGGTCATTCCATACGTGAAGGGACTGTCAGAAGGCATCAGTCGTGTCTTGAAAAAAACATCGGATAACAACAGCCATGCGTCCCCACCAGACCCTACGAAACATCTTGGTACACCCAAAGGACAAACAAAATACTGAAGATAAAGCTGAAGTGGTGTACAAAATTCCATGTAAGAACTGTGAAAAAGGTCTACATAGGAGAATCAGGACGACAATTTGGCACTAGACTAAATGAACACAGAAAGGACTGTGAATCCAAAACAAACGCCGTTTACACCAGAGCGACAAGAAAGAATTCAGAGTCAACATATGAAAAAAGTGCCATCACAGACCATCAGAACATCGAAAATCATGAAATAGACTGGGAGGGGGCTAAAATATTGGAAAGGGAGAACAACTGGAAAATGTGAAAAACACATCCGACTACAGTCAGCGGTCATGAACAGGGGCGAGGGGGCCTTACTGTCGGTGATTTACGACCCACTTTTCGCCAATCTTCGTAAGATTGGCGGAAACACCCGATCATCTCTGCCATCGCTATTGCGGACTCGCTCACCTATATCTATAACTTATGCATAGAAAAACAACATTTCCCTCAAAGATTTAAGCTAGCTAAAGTAATTCCATTATACAAGAGTGGTGATCGTGCCAGTCCATCTAACTACAGACCCATTTCAATCCTAAGTATTATATCGAAACCTTTAGAAAAGCATGTACAATCTCATTTGTACTCTCATCTGACTCAGTATGATTTATTACACGAAAATCAATCTGGTTTTAGGGTAAATCACTCCTGCCACACATCTTTAATACAGCTTATTGATAAATGTCTTTCTAACATAAATAATAATAAATTCACGGGCGTACTACTCATAGATTTCGCCAAAGCTTTTGATGTCATCAACCACTCACATCTTCTTTAAAAGTTCACTCATTACAACCTATCTGATGGATCTTTAAATTTTATTTCATCGTTTCTAACCAATCGTAAACAACTTGTTGAAAACAATTCCAAAAGATCAAACTTAACCCTGTTGAAGCATGGAGTTCCTCAAGGGTCAGTTTTAGGACCCCTCTTTTTCTCTATCTATATTAATGATTTACCTTCATATCTTCAGTGTTGTAGCGAGATGTTCGCCGACGACACTTCTTTGCAATCAAATAGTGGTAACCCTAACGAATTAGTTGTTGACCTGGAAAGCAATATTGACAGACTGGTAAATTGGACAGAAATAAACCACATGGCTCTAAATGCAAAGAAAACTAAATGTATGTATATAGCCACCCGTCAGAAAAGGCAGAAGATGAATTCCATGTTTCCTCCATTGTATGTCAAGGACCAGACAATAGAAGAAGTTTCATCACACAAGGTTCTAGGAGTTATTATTGACAGCGATATATCATGGCATAATCACCTAAATGAACTCGGAAAACGTATTTCTAGTAGATTCTACCAGTTAGCAAAAATAAAGCATTTTTTGGATCTTCACTCAAGAAAGCTATTTTTCCATGCTCATATTTTATAACTTATCAATTATGCTTCCACTTTATGGGATAATGCTAGTGAATCTAATTTAAAGCAAATAAATCGTTTGCACAAGAGAGGTGTAAAACTAATACTTTTAAAATCAAATAGCCTAAATGGAAATGATTATAAACGTTTGAACATTCTTCCATTCAAAGACAGACTTTTTTTCAATAAATGTCTATGCATGTACAACGTTGTAAATGGGCTGGCTCCTAATAAAATCACGCGGAATTTTACAAACAATGACAATAGACACACTCACAAGCTTTCTTTCCCAAAACCCCATAACAATTTGTACAAATCAAGTTTGACATACTCTGGAGGATGTACATGGAATAACTTGCCATCTTTTTTAAAATCATGCCCTTCAAAGTTAGCTTTTAAACATAATTTGAAAATATATTTGTTTCATAAATTGTAATCTAATGTGTCATGGAATTCTTTGTACATATGTTCATACTCTGGTTTTATCTTCTGCACATTGTGTATGTGCTGCTTTGGACTTTAGGGCGAAGCGACACTACGATACGCATTCATGTGACTTTGTTTTCTTGATATGCCTTTTCTTTTCGC
>JAGGCT020003669.1:0-7500 GCA_017654935.2 Phymorhynchus buccinoides
AAGAACAGGTGATCATGCTAGACTCAATTTTAAAGGTAGTAGTGCAAGAGCATTAGTGATCACCAACTATACCGATAACTCACCTTGAATCAACATACATAGCACTGTACCATAGGGGGTTAGAATTGAGCAAATTGTCATTCAAAGATATGTACAGAAAGGGTGATAACGTACAAAGAATGCATACATACGAAATATGCTTAGAATGCGGTATTTACTACGTTTTGATAAACTAAAATGAGATATTCTATAAGAATTGATGTTTCACAAGGTCTTGATAAAACCAAGCAAAAGCGTGAAGGGCATCTGACATTCATACATAATGCACACAAACTTCAGCAAACACACGTTTGTCTGTCTAAATAAAATGGAAGCATAAACTCGCACAGAACATTGTATTTTTGTGTAAAGTACCATGTTATGGAGGCAGAGAGAGAGAGAGAAGAGATAGAGAGAGTGTGTATGTGGTGTGTGTGGGGGGTGAATCACATGCCGCCAATCACACACACACACACACACACACACACAACACCACACACACCCACACCACACACACACGACACACACACATACACACAACCACACACACACCACATACATACAACACCATACAATCAAACTTCGGCAAACACACATTTGTCTGTCTAAATAACATGGAATTATAAACTCGCACAGAACATTGTTATTTTGTGTAACAGTACCATGTTTCTAGAGACAGTGGGAGAAAAGACAAGGATGGGAGAGAGAGAGAGGAGGGAGAGAGGAGAGCGAGAGAGAGAATAGAGAGAGAGAGAGAGAGAGAGTGTGTGTGGGTATATGTTTGTGTGTGTGTAATCACAATGCCAGCGTGCGTCACACACGCACACGCGCACACACGCACACGCAAGCACGCACACGCACACAAACACACACACACACACAACACACACACACACACACACACACACCACACACACACATCCCCCTGAACTATTAACATCTAACCATCAGGCCACTTGAACTATGGGCGTCAAAGGCATACCGGACTATGTTATTTTATTTCACAATTTACAAGAGGTAAAAATTAGTCTCAATCAAAACACCCACTGACAACTCCCCCATTGAGGTACGGCCAAGGGGCAGAAGGTGGTAGATTGCATCAAGTACGACATTTAGCATTGCTTGCGAACAGTTCGAGTTCTTGCCTAATGTTTTGTAGTTTATCCCTACCAAGAGAGAGAGAGTGTTTTCTTATGTGTCTGTATGCACCCTTAAAAAGGTTTTCTTTTGCGTTGGGACAACTTTTTTTCCAGCCCACTGAAGCTGCCTGCATGAGCGACACCGCTGAATTGAAGTGAAGCATAGTTCAACTTGTTTGAGTCTACCGCTTCGTGAATGACGTAAGCAGCGCAAGCGCAAGAGTGAACAGCTATTCAATTTAAGTTAAGTCTCTTATCAAAATTACACCTTAAAATCATTAATGTTTCTTTGCATATGAAAATTTGCATTTTCGGTTTTTGCGTGTCAGATCTGATAAGTTAAAATATATGCAAGAAGCTAGATCTTTTGCTTGTGAACAAGTGTGCCTAATATCATCAACATGACTTTTGTGCCCATGTTTGCAAAAGTTATGGTTGCAAAACGAGCAGAAACCGTAAACATTCACAAACGTCGGACACTGAAAATCAAGGATAATTGAGTGAGTTTCAACCAACATCACTGTTAAGTGTACTTGTCTGATTTGCTAAACAAAACGTAAAACATGATAAAGTAATTGACCTTGTAATTCTGTTAGCCAAATTTTATATTTACAAATGCAAACTTCAAGATGTTCACCCTAACCTACACGCTTTTATTTCCGTATTAAAAACAGGTACAATGTAGAAAAATATATGTCTGTTATAAATTATATGGCAAGAACGTTTGACAGTAGTTTCATAATAAAGTTCTTTCTCCTTGTGTTCTTGAAAAATGCCATGTGCGACTTGCATACCTTTCTATGTAACTCTATGGTCAGCATCAAGTGTATTAGCTTATTTTACTTTTTTCTTTCACGCATCATGCATACACACACAAAGAAAAACAATCTTCAAAAGTACCCTTTTTTTCCCCCCTTTTTTTTTTTTTTTGGGGGGGGGTGTTTTTGGGTGTGTGTGTGTGGAGGGGTGAGTTGGTGAGGTATAGCTGGGAAGCGTATGTACTATACATGAATATGATTGCATCCATGTCACTGATTGAGTGCATTTGCGTGCATGTGTATGTGTGTGTGTGTACAATATAATTTATGTGTGTCAGTGTCCGTGTGTACAATGTGTGGTGTGTGTGTGTGTGTGTGTACAATATGTGTGTGTCAGTGTGTGTGTGTACAATATGTGTGTGTCAGTGTCTGTGTTTACCACACTGTATATTTTTCTTTATTTTTTCTTCTTGCTTTGTATGGGAAATCCTAACTTGATGGCTCTTCTAATGTGTCCTAATCCATATTTACCACTTCCCTTATTTAAGTACATTACACATGATTGTCATGTATGTACTTTGCATATTCACTTGACTTAACTACTATTGATTCCAGAAGAATGTTTATATACTTTCTTTGCTAATGATAATGATGGGGGTAATGATGGTGGTGACGATTGTAATGATGATGGTTAATGCCATTATTGTGGTTGTTATTATTGCTATCATTGCTATTGGTGTTGCGGATGCAGCTGGTGATTTTGCTTTACCTATAAGTACTTTGGAAACCATTTCAGGTCCTTTTCGGTTTGTAACTATTCAATCCATAGCTTTTGTTCTTTCGTGGCAAGTTTAATTTGTGAATTGAAAACCATACTTATACCTCTTTGATCGTATCAATGGATCTTAAAACATCCAGGCCAGAGGACGAGCATTGAAACCATAGTTTTGATTAAGCCTTTCACCGCCAATGTCGCATTTATGCACCACCAATGGTTTAACACCCATGTCACTAAAAGGCATCAAATCAGGGTCTGTTATCCAAAGACCCTGTTCTCTTCATTTTGGGAGGTGGGGATAGGCCTTACTTTAAAAATGTCACAGAGGAATCCTGAATATTACACATATTTTTTCTCTACCCAGTTAAGTTTAATGGAAAATGTTTGCTGAAAAATGGCTGGCGGCGAAAGGGTTAAGAATTAAAAAACGTTTCTAGCTTTGATTTTATAGACATCTGAAGTTATTCTAAGATATATGAAATGCGGAAACCAGGTAACCAGAAACAAAACCCGGTCGTTTTTGCTGGCAGAAAACTGATCCTTCATAGTTTGCTGCAGACAACCTACCCTAACCTGCGTTTGTACTCGTTAGTCAAATGTTAGAAGTCATTCAGTGACTCAAAGACGTTGTTATTTTTTCTCTTTTGTCTTAGTCTGTTTCAACTTTCTTACACATACAGGGAAAACGTGTTGGGGTTGGGAGTGTGAAGGACGATGGGGGGGAGGGGGGATGATTTATGTTGTTCTGTTGTGAGTGAGGGGATCGATGGAAGAGGTAATAAATAACGAGAACATTTTACTCAGGTTGTTGCAACACCGTCCATAAAACATGTGCGTCCCGCGCGAGCAAGCGTGCCAAATGTGTGTGTGTGTGTGTGTGTGTGTGTGTGTGTGCGCGCGCGTGCACGTGTGTTGTGTGTGTGTCTGCGTGTGTGTCTGCGTGCGAATGTGTGTGTGCGCGTGTGTGTGTGTGTGTGTCTATGTTTGTGTGTGTTTTGAATGTGTGTGTATGTTGTGTGTGTGTGAGAATGTGTGCATATCATGTGTATTATCTGTCTAGGACAGGGAGGGAGAGTGAGAGAGAGGAGAGAAGAGAGAGAGTGAGTGAGAGAGAGAGTGAGAGAGACATAATGTCTGTGTTTTGTGTTTGCATGCATGTGTGTGGGTGTGTATTTTGTGTGACGTGTGTATGTTTGTGTATTTGTATATCTATGAGGTTTGTGTGTTTGAGTGTTTAAGAGAGAAAGAGAGCATAAACGCATAGCTGTGTGCTCTATTTATCTCTCTGTCTGTCTCTCTCTGTCTGTCTCTCTCTCTCTCTCTCTCTCTGTTTATTAGTAATGCTAATTAATGAGTTTTACTTCAAACGTTACTAATGCCATCAGCTTATGCCTAGATTCTTATAAATCTCTCTCTCTCTCTCTCTCTCTCTCTCTCTCTCTCTCTCTCTCTCTCTCTCTCGTCTCTCTCTCTCTCTCTCTCTCTCTCTCTCTCTCTCATATTCCCATGTTATCATATAATGTTTTTTTTTTGTTTTGTTTGGTTCTTCCTTAAAATTGGGTTTATTCTGAAAAATTGTCATTGTCTCAAAATGGTTTCCCTTTTTTCGTACGTAATTTAAACTACCAATTCAAGTTCACCATTGTTAAGTATTATCCATGTTTGCTTTAAATCCCATTTTTGATTTCTTTTTCAATTATTTCATGTGCCAATTTTTGTTCCATTTTCTTGACTTGATTGTTTTATGTCAAATTATCTTTGCTTGATGCATGGTATGAATGTGTGAGTGAGAGGGCAAGGTGCAAAGAAGCTATTGTAGCTTATCCTTTTTACCCTCAATAAAACATTCGTCTCTCTCTCTCTCTCTCTCTCTCTCTCTCTCTCTCTCTCTCTCTCTCTCTCTCTCTCTCTCTCTCTCTCTCTCTCTAATGTTGGCGAAACCATCTTGACACTAGTCCACGGTTATCATGTTTTAAAACATTCAGTTGAAAGAGAGACATATTTGGATGTCTTCTTTGTTGATGTATATAGAAATATCTTTGCACAATTTAGAATGGGTGTACCACAACCAAATATGCACAAACATCGCTTCTCACCAACCTTAGAAAATACCAATTGTCCGCTATGTCATAATACACAAGAATCTGAAATTCATTTTCTCTTCCGTTGTCCTTTATACGATCAGACTAGAGAACTGTTTCAATTAACAGCAAGTAATGGTAAAAACTGTGAGTCAAAGTTAGTAAGTATATTGTCAAGTACCTTATCGTTTCATTGTATGCTTTCATTGATGTGGATTAATCATGTGCTTTTGTATTTCAGGTATTGTCTCACTATATTATTGTGATTGTTAATGCATCTATTGTTACTGTTGTAAGCCCTATGAGTCCCCCCCCCCCCCCCCCCCCCCCATGAGAGGGGCTGTAAGCACAAACTCATTAAATTTCCGACTTCCAACTTTTCTCTCCCCCCCCCCCCCCTCTCTCTCTCTCTCTCTCTCTCTCTCTCTCTCTCTCCCTTCCTCCCTTTAACTCTCTCAACACTAAGAGAGAAAATGGAGTTTTACGTCCTCTTGGTCTGAATCAGACACATATGGGACATTTGTAAATACAAATATGGTTGGAACAATACTGGAGGCAATGCCCGGAGGCAGTACGAAACCAGTAAAGTCCCGAATTTTTAAATTAATACAGATAGCTGTAGCGGTGACCACGCCTCGGTTAAACCTCATCGGCTATGGTACCGCCACAAATATGTTATAAATTAACACTAAGGAAACATTGTGTTTTACGTCCTCTCGGTCAACACTAATGAAGAAATAAATGTTTTACGCCCTCTTTGGCCTTTCGGCCATGTGGGGCAAGGTCAACACTGAAGAAATTTTGGGGTGTTACGTTATGTACGCTATAGCGTACATGCCGCGCACAACCGTTCCACACTAGGCAGGTTAGCATCATTACATAAAACATATTTAAAAAATAATGCTTAACCACACAGTTTTGAAAATTTGCAGTATTGTCTATAATAATAAAAGCTAGCATATGTTATAATTCCAAAGTAACATTTTTATTATTAGCAGATTTTAATAAAAAGCATGACAAAGAAGACGAAGAGAGGGGTATTGACTCATTTGCATTCATTGCGGTACTAAAAATAGACTGGAAGTGATTTCATTGGTTGAAAACTATTAAGGGACCGTAGAGGAACACTTCTATACCTGTTTGGGTTGCATGGCTTCGCGGAGTTGTGATTTGTGAATGGTTAAACGCTATGTACGCTATTGCGTACATTCGTGTTGAACGGTTGTAAAGGGAAGCAATCGGCCTGTGTTGAATGAGTTAAACATATTGTGTGTGTATTTTGATTACTCTACACAGAATCTTGGTGCTTTATTCAAGAAAAAGTCCATTAGGAAGATGTATAATATATGACACACTAAAAGAGAGAGAGAGAGTCAACATTTTGTATACCTAAGGCTATCATAATGGTCGCTACAATGTAGGCGGGAGCACACACTAAACCGCCCACAAAAAGTTAGGGAACACATTCAAAATACATATATTTTTTTATGTTTTTTTAAGGTTTTTAAATATTTTTTTATTCACAATATCGAAAATTGCACATGCGCAGAAAGAGGACAGTGCGCTGAGAGATTTAATAAAAATAAAAAATAACAATATTATGAGAGAGAAAAATACACACGAACAAACTATATAGAATCATAAACAAACTATGTAAATATGTACACTTGAAGTACAGTTTAAAAAGAAGCAAAAAGAATAAAAATAATATTGATAAATTTCCACACATTGCTTTATAATAACATTCATTAATAATTGAACTAAAAACTAACACAAGCACATGAAGGTGAAATAAACAATAAACACGGTGAATAAAAACCAAATTTTCGTCTTTAAAAAGACTTTGACGAGGTGAATACAATACACTAAACTTAACAATGATGGCAGTGAATGGATGACGCATACTAGACCATTCAATAACATTCAATACAGAATCTGTTTTTGAACATCCTAAAAAAACCGTAGTGCAAGGCTTATTATTATTATTATTATTCCACTTGCACTTGTAGATATACAATTTAGCTAGTAAAATTATAAAATCCAACACTATGTCAGTCTTAACACCTTCACTGGTACCAAAAAGAATAAGTGTTTCAGAAAACTTTTAGATTTGCACAATGTTCACAAGCATTTTTTTAAAGAATTTCCAATTCGACAATGCCAAAATAAATGCACAATAGTTTATTCCTCCTCATTACACAAGGCACATGAGGACGAGTCAACTATTTTGCGTATGAAAAGGTATCTGCGTGTGGGAAGTATTCTAAGTAATAGTCTATGTTGGAACCATCTGAGTTGTGTGACAGTGGTTGAAGAAGAGCACTTTTTAAAAACTGATTTCCATTTCAGGTTGTCATAGTTTCTGTTCCATTTACTAATACCAGCTGGGCATTTTTCTGACTTAACAAGAGTTGAATAAACGTATTTGTTCCCCTTTAAAGTGACTGCCAGTTAGGAGGTTCTAATATTTTGTATCTAGGGGTCAAATCACATTGTAATTTATTTTTGTATTTCTTCACTGCCTCCATTGTGCCAGCGAACAGCAAATAATTAGTTTGTGCGTTCGGAAATGTTTGAAGAAAAAGTTCAAATGAAAGGAAACGTCCTTCATCCTTAAGTAAATGTCTTATTTGCAGTATGCTTGCTTCAACCCATTGCTTTATAAAAACCGTTTTCTTTTCTCTTAAAATATTGACATTGTAATG
>JAGGCT020003670.1:0-12616 GCA_017654935.2 Phymorhynchus buccinoides
ACAAACACACATATAAATCTTAGCTGTTGCATGGGTCATCTTAGGACTGGGTTTTGGTGTGTTTTTTACTAAGATCTGGGTCAGGCAATCTATTTTTAGAAGGGCATGGACATCCCACACAGCCTTTCTACACGTCACCACAAAGAAAGAAACTGACCAATGGAGATAGCTGTGGTCAGTAGCCTCAGGCAGAAGTCCAGTTCAATCACCCTCACAAGTGAACTGAAGCGTGACGAATTGTAAAGGTCATAGCTTTTCTACACGTCACCACAAAGAAAGAAACTGACCAATGGAGATAGCTGTGGTCAGTAGCCTCAGGCAGAAGTCCAGTTCAATCACCCTCACAAGACTTAGTGAACTGAAGCGTGAAAGGAGTTCAAACCATTTATAAACGTGTGAATGTAACAGTGACTGCGAGAGAGAGAGAGAGAGGGAACTGAACAATAGAACAACGGTTTATTTTCTTTAGGCCCCTAGCCCCTAGAAACAGAGTCAATGAACGAGAAATATCATACGATATTTACTATGCATCTCATTTAAATAACAACATCATTATAGAGACATACTAGGCCCCCGCTATGCAGACCTATTTGATGATGAAAATGATGTCGTACGTCGTCTTGGTCATATATTAGACACATATGGGACCTTTTTAAATAACAAAGATGGTGGGAACAATTACTGGAAACAATGCCCGGAGGCAGTGCAACAACCAGTAAAGCCCCGAGGTTTCACCAACACAGATATGTGTAGCGGTAACCACGCCTCGTTAAACCTCATCGGCTATGGTTACCGCCACATTGTATTGATTCCTAAAACATGATGCAGACATATTGAATGAAAAATGGTGTTTTTTACGTCCTCTCGGTCATAGACACACATATGGGACATTTGTAAATACAAAGATGATGGGAAAACAATACTGGCTGCAATACCCGGAAGCAGTGCAACAGTCCCAGTATATAACTGGCTGCAGTCCCGATTTTTGTTAACAAGTCCTGATTTGTTATTAATACAGATAGGTGTAGCGGTAAACCACGCCTCGGTTAAACTTCATCGGCTATGGTACCGCCACAATTATATATTGATACAGACATATTTTCTTTCAAGGTTCAAGCTGAGCAAGAAGACTTTCTACAAGAGAATGGTTGTCCTCTTTGCATCAGATTGAAAGTCCACAATAAAATCAAACCAGCACTGAGTTAAAAAGAAATGGTAAAAATCTTATGTAAAATGACAAAAATAATAATGTTCTAAAATTATAATTTAAAAAGATAATAGACATGACTAGGGAGGGCCAACTACTAAATTTGGATAAAAATAGAATGAATATAAAATCTCAGTTATAAGCTGAGCGCCGTTCCCCTAGTCTGAAGGACTAAAAAGTTGGTGCATTTGAAATGCCAGACCACCAAGTTTGGCATTTTTACCATTTCTTTTTTTTTACTTAGTGCTGGTTTGCTTTTATTGTGGACTTTCAATCTGGTGTCAAAGATCAAAGTCACTGAATCCGAAATGCCTATGCTGCCGCGCGGCTTGTGGTCTAGCGTTTTAACGCTCCAGTTTAATTTTTCTTTCAAAATGTTTGTCTTGTCTCAGTGAAAGTGTTCAAAATGTTCCCGGACGGAGAAGGCGTCCACTGCTTGGTGCTGGAGATGATGAAGGGGGACCTGAGCGACTGGGTGAGTCGGGTCCACCCCCAGGGGGTGCCTCTGGGGCAGCTGAGGGTGGTGGCCTACAGACTGTTCTGTGCCTTGTACTTCATGGCAGATAAGGGCATCTTGCACGGCGACATCAGGCAAGAGAACATCCTCGTGGGTCATGATGATGACCCCGCCAGCATCAAGCTCACAGACTTTGGGCTTTCCAAACAGGGGCTGACTTGGAATGAAGAAAAGGTGAGAGCTATACTATGGGAGCAGCAAGATGTGTGTGTATATTTGTGTGCATTTTGTGTTAACATAGCATAGCCCAGCGCATGTTTGTGTGTATATGCATGTGGCTGGACGGGCGTGGGGGTTGTGTGTGTCAGTGTGTGGGTGAATGTGGGTGCATAAGCCCCCCCTGTGATACTTGCTGCCAATTTTTAAAGATGTTCAAAAAGAAACTTATCTAAATCGAAAATTTTGTGCTCTCAAAGGGGGGGTGTCTGGTGATTCATTGACCAAGTATATTTGTGTGTGTGAGGTGTGAGAGAGATTCGTGAGACGACCGAGACGAGAGAGAAAGACCAAGAGAGCGGTGGGATAAAGGCGGCGAGAGCGAGATAAGGTTCTAGGGGTATTTGAACAAAAGTTGTGGGAGCAGACAGGTTCTAGGGGTATTTGAACAAGAGTTGTGGGGCAGACAGGTTCTATGTGGGTATCCTTGAACAAGAGTTGTTGGGGCAGACAGGTTCTTAGGGTATTTGAACAAGAGTTGTGGGGCAGACAGGTTCTATGGGTATTTGAACAAAGGTTTGGGGGCAGACAGGTTCTAGAGGAATTTGGACAATGGTTTTCGGGCCGACTGGCTCTAGTGGTATTTGAACAACGTTTTCTGGGCCCACAGGTTCTAGGGGTATTTGGACAAGAGTTTTCAGACAGACAGACTAACAAAGGAAATGTTAAAACAAAAGTGGGTTGGAATCAATGCTTTGTTTTCTTCTATCCAGGCGTATAAGAGCTACGGTACTCCAGCCTACACGGCTCCTGAGATAACGCTGGGCTGTAAAACCAAGAAGCCCTTTGCCCCTGACATGTGGGCTGCAGGCGGCATGCTGCTGGAGATGGCCATGCACATGCGCGTCTTCCTGCTATGGGCCAGTCCAGGCATGAATGTCTGGGAGCTGAGGGTGCGTACACGTACTTCATTTTTGAATTCTATGAACATTCCTGCTATCACATTCAGCTGTTATTCCTACCTTCAGTTGTCCTATTCATCTGTTATTCCTACCTTCAGTTGTCCTATTCATCTGCGATTCCTACCTTCAATTGTCCTATTCATCTGCTATTCCTACCTTCAATTGTCCTATTCATCTGCTATTCCTACCTTCAATTGTCCTATTCATCTGCCATTCCTACCTTCAATTGTCCTATTCATCTGTTATTCCTGCCTTCAATTGTCCTATTCATCTGCTATTCCTATCTTCATTTTGTCCTATTCATCTGCTATTCCTATCTTCAATTGTCCTATTCATCTGCTATTCCTACCTTCATTTGTCCTATTCATCTGCTATTCCTATCTTCAATTGTCCCTATTCATCTGCTATTCCTACCTTCCATTTGTCCTATTCATCTGCTATTCCTATCTTCAATTGTCCTATTCATCTGCTATTCCTATCTTCACATTGTCCTATTCATCTGCTATTCCTATCTTCAATTGTCCTATTCATCTGCTATTCCTGCCTTCAATTGTCCTATTCATCTGCTATTCCTACCTCTCAATTGTCCTATTCATCTGCTATTCCTACCTTCAATTGTCCTATTCATCTGTTATTCCTATCTTCAATTGTCCTATTCATCTGTTATTCCTATCTTCAATTGTCCTATTCATCTGCTATTCCTATCTTCAATTGTCCTATTCATCTGCTATTCCTACCTTCAGCTTTCATAATATTCAAGTGTTGTTCCTAAAGAAACCTTCATATCAGGCATATTTAACTGTTTTTCTGATTTAGATAAATAATGTTCAGCTTTAATTTAGCAATTATTTCTTTTTTTTAAACACGCAAGAAAACTTCAGCTTTCATAATTATATTATCCTACTGGTGTTCATGTGAAAAGTTCAGTTTTCACATTCAGCTGTTGTTCTTGTAAAAACTCCAGCTTTCATAATTGTTCAGTTGTTATTCCTTTAAATACTTCAGCTTTCAGTTATTATTCCCATTAAAAAAACCTTTATTTTCACGTTTAGTTGCTATTCCTCAAAACACTTCATCTTTCATAATATTGAGATGTTATTCATTAAAAAAAAAGTTCATCTTAACTATTTGTATCTATTATTCTCTTATATAAAAAACTCCATGTTGTCGACATCCAGTTGCTATTCCCCTTAAAATGCAACTTCAGCTTTCATGTTCAGTTATTAACACAAAAAAGAGTCGTTCATATTCAGTCATAATTCCTATGCAAACGTGACCTTTCCTACTCAGCCATTATTCATATAAAAATTCCAGCTTTCACATTCAGTTATAATTACTTAATTTTGTTGTCTGTTGAAAAAAAAACCCCAGATAAACCAATTTGTTCTATATTATTAAGCGATTTATCTTTACCTTTTAGTTTGTTATCTTTGTTGCTGCTGTTCTTGTTGTTGTTCTTGTGATTGAAAGACGCACATTTAAGAACTGTGGCAGATGTATGGAGGATTCATGTCATTTTTTTTTTCTTGAATAGAGAAGCACATATTCATTTGCTGACCCATGTCATTCCATTGCAGGAGTGGGCCTTGATCGGATTCATACATGAAATGGGTATGCCCCCCACGTGCATGCTCAATGAAAGTAACAACGACAAATTCTGTAACGTTCTGCACAGAAACCGCAACCATTTTCCCCAGGTAAGGACTTTTATCATCGATATCTCAAGCATATTGTGTGGAGGATTCCCTGTCTAGTGTCTTCTTTGTATCCTTTAGGTAATACACTTCAACACAAAAATTGAAGTAATTCCTTCTGGGGTTTCTCGAGATAGAGCCAATTTTTCATTTAACAGCTTCAAAGTCAAAATGTCCAGGTCAAGTTCAAGTGGCTGCACAATTTCCCCACTAGGTCATGCTGATCAAGAATATAATTGTTATGTAGGTGTAAACCCAATGGTTTCCAAACTATTGCAATTGATAACAAGGAGAAGTTTAAGGTTATTAAAATAATACTTTGCACCACTTTTGACCTTGATCTAGTCTACCAATCAGCCAACTTTGAAGCCTGAAACTACAAGATATTGCCAAAACACCGGTTTGTCTCCTCCAAGGTCTCTGTACTTGACCTTGACATTCGTCAGTGCCCAATATTTTGAATTACCATTAACCAATGCTCTTCCATACAAGTTGAACATTTTAAGTCCAAGAATGTGAAATATATGGCTGTACAGGAAATAAACGTTTTCAAAGTCAAACTTCAAGGTCAACGATCAGCACAGTTACAAATTTTGTCACCAGGATCATCACTGCATCACGGACACACCCCCTGACACAGACACAATTTGAAGCCATTCTGTCCTCTGGTTCACGTCAAACTTGAAGGTCAAGATCAGCAAGATGTTTTCGTTAGGATCATCAGTGTACATGGGCCCTACATAGATGGTCCCATAGAAAAACTGCGACAGTGCTGATACACTACCACACAAAATTTAAAGCAAATCTGTACATGGGTTTACTAGTTACAGGGTTAACAAACACGAATACTGATAATTTTATTATATGCAATACATACATGTTTGTTGTCTAACCATTGGCATTTATTCTAGTTACATTAAAGGGTTATGCTTTTTCATCACCATCATCACTCTTCATCATCAACGTCATCGTCATCATCTTCATCTTCTTTTTCTTTCTTTCTTCTTCTTTTGCTCTTCCTTCTCCTCCCCTGGCCTTCTTTTCACTCCTCCACATCATCATCATCATCATCATAATCTCATCATTACCATCATCACCATCTTCTTCTTATCGTTTCCCTCTTCTTCTTTTTCTTCTTGTTCTTTCTCTTCCTTCTCCTCCCCCTGGCCTCTTTTTCCTCCTCCTCCACATCATCAATCATCATCATCATCATCATCATCATCTCATCATTACCATAATCACCATCTTCTTCTTCTTTTCCCTCTTTCTTCCGTTTCTTCTTGTTCTTTCTCTTCATCCTCCTTCTCCTTGCCTCTTTTCTTCCCTCCTCCCCCCTCCCACATCATCATCATCCATCACCATCATCATTATCATCCGCCTCATCTTCATTATAATACTGCTTATCTCTGGCCAACGCTTTATGTAAGTTTGATGCAAAGAAAATGAGCCTTTGAAAACAAACTAGACCTATTTTAAATAGCCTTTTTTTCTTATGTTACAGGCGAGGGATAGGCCTATGCCATTGCTCCATCGCATCGACGAACGTATGACAAGCAGAGGGATCACAGACGTTTGGGAAAAAGCACACTTCATAAACCTCCTCGTGCTGATAATGGATTTCAACCCTGAGTTGAGGACGAAGCCCTCCGACGCCCTGGAACATAGATTTTTCAAGTTTCTGTGAAACGTTTCCTCAAGGGAAACAGTGACTCCCTTGCCCAAGTATTTCACCTACTTGAACCAACAGTTCCAGGACACCATCATCATCATCATCATCATCACCATCATCATCTTCATCATCATCGTCATCATCATCATCATCATCATTGGTGTAATCATTATTATCATCATCATCATCATTGCCATCACCATTATTATCTTCGTCATCATCATCATCATCATCATCGTCATCATCATCATCAGTTGACATCATTATTATCCTCCTCATCCTCCTCATCACAGGCATCAGAATTGTCAGAGGATCAGAGGATTTCAGAGGATTAAGAATTTCTGACATAGGATTGGCTTCTCTTGTCAGAGGTTTTGCCTTTTTATTGAGTGTTATCATTTTTGTGTTAAATAGCATTTTTTTTGGAAATCAAGTGATGTGTTTCACTACAGGTCGATTTATTAAGCCTTTTTGGTGGTGGTGGGAACTCATTTCAGTGTTATCCTTCTATAGTCTGGGGCCTTGATAGCCCTTTTACCGCGGTTTTCAGAGGATTGGACTTGAGACTATTCTGATGCCTGTTCATCATCATTATCATTATCATTATCATTACATCATCATCATCATCTTCATCATCATCATCATCATTGTCATTATCATCATCCTCTCTGTGGAAATGATCAACAGTGGTCCCTGTCCCAAAGAAGCAATGTCCTTCTCAACGCAATGGTTACAGACCTGTGGCACTGACTTCCATTCCCCTGAACAGATCATACTTCGATTTTCTGGGACTTGCCACTCCAGATCACCAAGACCCCCACTCCAGTTCGCCTACACCAAGAACAGGGGCACATAATATATGACGCCATCTTAACGCTGCTGCATGAGTTGTACGATTATGTGTATGTGTGTTGGATTAGGGGACGCACACAAAAACTCAGGCTTTGTGCGAAATCCTGGTTTTTAAGTAAAGTCATGCTCTGGTTGTTTCTTCTTTTACTTAAAAACGGAGTTTCCACACGGAACTTCTACATATATGTGTGCGTCCCCAATAGCCTTGCATAAATCAGGCATCAGAATGGTCAGAAGCAGAGGATTTTAGAGGATTAAGAATTTCTGACAGAGGATTGGCTTCTCTTGTCAGAGGTTTTTGCCTTTTTATTGAGTGTTATCCTTTGTGTTAAATAGCATTTTACAGTGATATATCACTATATTAAGCCTTATTTGGTGGTGTTCCCGAACTCATTTGAATGTTTTCCCTCTTCAGTCTAGGGCCTAGATGGCCCTTTTACCACAATTTTCAGAGGATTGAACTTCAGACTATTCTGATGCCTGATAAATCATGTGCATTCTTTTCATTCTACAAATCTTTTAATGTCTTTGGTTGCATGGAATTATTGAATAATAGACCTTATTTTTGTTGTACCAGTATTATTTTGAGAATACTATTTTTATACATGTGCTTAGTCTTCTCAGCGGGTTATTTTAAGGAATGTCCCTTGTTTATGTGTGACTATTTGCCTGATCAATTTCTGCGTTTTTATAAATAAGTTTAAAAAAAAAAACGAAGTATGTTAAGCAGTATGTAATTTTATAAACGTTTTGAAAAAAAACGCTTTGATTACTGACTAAGTTTTTAATTTGTTTTATTGGCAATTTGCAAAAACGCATAAACAATAATTATTCAGTAGCAAAGCACATGTGCCTTGTTGAGATGTACTGATGTAAAATTAGCGTCTTTGATTGTTATTTAGAGTGTACTTAGTATGTTATATTTTTGCAACACCATTCTTCGTTTTTGTTTTGTTTTTGTTGTTGTTTTCTTCTCTTTGTTTCTTCTTTTTCCTTTTTTTTAACTTCTATTGGGGGGTTTTCTAGTCATAAATGGGTGTGTATGATGTATTGTTATCTGTGCTTAGTTTATTTTTCTTATTCCAATGCAGTTTTTTTCTCTTAGCTATTAAAAGTACATTCGTGATGCAGCCTTATGTTTGTAATTGAAACGGTTTTGAGTGCGCTTTATAAGCTTATATAGCTTGTTGTGCTCATGAAAATAATTTGTGTACAGCCGAACCCGCTTATAAGAAACTCGCTTATAAGAAAACTCTCTTAGTCTTATAATCAAGCAACTTTTATTTTCCCCCCAAATTCCTTCTTTCTTATGTATTATCAAAACTCGGATATACGAAAACCGCTTATAAGAAAACTCCGTTATAATCAAGCAAATTCGTTCTCCCATCCGTGATGCAAACTCGGATATAAGAAAATTATTTCATACAAGAAGGAGTTGGTTTGCAGTTCATTTTCTTAATAAGCGAGTTTGATTTTCTTATAAGCGATTTTTTTAAATTAGGGCATGAACTGAAAGAATGTTCCAAAAAATGCAGTCTTCCAACAAAGCAAACAAAAAAGAGGAAAATGTACGTCGGGAGCAGCTACATCACAGACACTCTAACTGGTACAGGCACTTGATTGCAAGACTAACTGAGTTTTTTTTGTTCCTTAAATTTCATACTTTCCTTCAGTATTCTGTACAAAATAAATGCTGAGCAGAAGAAAAAAATATGAATGCCTGTACTTTTGTGTTAGTCGTAGTGAGACTAGAGTAGCCTACCTTAATATAGAAAGATACAGCCGGATCCGCATATAAGAAACTCGCTTATAAGAAAACTCGCTTATAATGGTGCAAGAAAAAATTCCCTGCTGAACTTCTTCTTTCTTATCTATGATCAAAACTCGGATTATAAAAAACTCGCTTATAAGAAAATACGTTTAAGCAAGCAAATTCCTTCTCCCATCCGCACATGGAAACTTGGATATAAGAAAATTATTTCAAACAAGAGAGTTGGTTTGCAGTTCATTTTCTTATAAGCGAGTTCTATCTTCTTATAAGCGAATTACCATTGAAACACAAACATTTTCTTAAAGACCCACCAGGATCACGTGTCAAAATCACGGGGTTCCACGTGTTTTCCCTCTTATAGCTGGTACGAAATCTTGTTTTGACCAGGTTTGACTCCCATACAAATGCCCCCAAATTGAAAAACGAAACACATTTTAAAGAGCAGCCTCAATTTGAAGTTGGGGAAATTTGTATGTGGGTCACAGCGACCCAGAAAAAAAACAAGGGACTTAGTCATGTTGGGTCAGTGTGTCTTTAAAAGTGAGTTGGACCTGAGCTGAAAGATGATGTTACCGAGGGGGGGAAAAATTGAGGTTGTTCCAAAAAGGGAAAGCTTATCAAGACTAATTGAGTTGTTTTTTATTCCTTTATTCCATACTTTCCTTCAGTATTCTGTGCAAAATAAATGTTGAGCAGAAAAAAAAAAAATATGAGTGCCTGTACTTTTGTTTTGGTGGTAGAGAGACTGTCCATCCTTTTATTTTCAGCAGCAATGGCAGAGAGGAAAAGGCAATCCATTTCTTTAAGAAGATAAATACAAATAACTGAATATGTGGACGAAAATCCACATAAACAAAAGCAAACGATTGATAAAAAGCTGCATGGGTGGACAGTAAATGGTAATAGTTCAGTACAAGAAAGGTGAAGGGGTATGCATTTGATAACAGTAAAAAGGGGGAAAAAAGATAGTTGAGTGGTTGTAGGCACCTGTAAATCTTCTTAGTAAACGATTTTGATTTTATGATGTAAGACATGCATGAAAAAAAAATTAGGAAAACAGGATTTTCTCTTCGTCATTTGTTTTTCTGTCTTTTTCTTTTCTTTTTTCTTTTTCCCCTTTCCCCCATTCATTTTGGTTATAAGGGAAAAAAACTTCAAAATGTTTTCTTATGTCCGAGTTTCGGATATAATTATAAGAAAACTCGGAATATGGTAACAAGCAAAGAATCATATCCCTTCGATTTTCGAGTTTTGCTGTATTTTGATTTTATGATGTAAAACATGAGTCATAGGTCGCAAGTTTCTTTATTGTCCATTGGCATTGTACAAACGCAAATACAAAATTGTCTTCCATTGTGTAAAATAAGTTATACATCCAAATTAGAATATTGATTAAAAACAAGAAACAGAAATTTATATTTAAACAAATATGTTACTCTCACACCACACCCAATCATTCATCTGCTCTCCACTATCTTGCTCGCTCATCATGCAACTCATTCCACGCCTGCCTTCATTTTTGTTTTTAATTTTCTGTTCTATTCTTTCTTTTTTTCCCTCCTGTTTTGCATTTTTTTCCTTTTTTCATGCACCAAATTAGGTAAAAGCATTTTCTCTTCGTTTTATGTTTCTGTTTGTCTTTTATTTAATTTTTTTCTCTTTTTCTCTTTTATTTTTCCCTTTTTTCCCATTCAACTCGGTTATAAGAGTTTCGGATATAAGAAAACCCGGATATAAGGAGACAAAAATGATCTCCCTTCGATTTTCTTATAACCTGGTTTTGCTGTACTCTGCAATATATTATGCCAATAAAGTTGCTTAAAACACCCTTGTTTGGGGGTAAATTGGAGAGGGTGGGGTTGTGGGGGGGGGGTGAATACATGAATGCGAGGATAGAAATGGTGGGAAAGAGGGCAGTTCTTACTGTTTTGATAGTCGCTTGTATCGACTCTAAATATGTCCACCTCCTTGCGAAACTTCATTTGTTGTCTATTTTTCCTTAGTTTTGTTTCCATTTTTAATGCATGCAAATGTGTTTTCTTGTTTGAATAGTGCTTGTACGAGACCACACTGTAATTTTCCTAACGAGAAAATAAAATATTTTTGAATTTTGACTTTGACTTGACACAACTCAGATTTTAAATTTTCGGCACTTTTATTTCACACAATCGCTCACACGTGATTGTACGTAATTTGAAAATAAAAAGACGCATCCCACAATGATTTTTATTTCAGACAATAATTTGATGGTTCATTCAATGATATGGAGGCAAGAAAACGCTTCTCATAAATTGGATATTGTTAAAATTACACGTGCATAGGTGCATATGCATGCACACAAACACACACACACATCACACACGCATACTATAACACTACGAACAATGGAAACTCCCGGCACGGCAACAAACGGCACAAAGCACACATATCCACTATAACGCGGCGGTTAGGCCACATGCGCGCACACACACATACACACACCTAGGTCTAATTGAGACACGATAGGACGAATTGAAGCCAACAAGCGTCTTGCCAAAAAAAAAATCAACGAATCAATAATTCAACCAATCAATCATTCAACACAAGAAACAATAAAAAGCAAAATGTGAAATTTTGACAAATTTGAAGAGAGACCATCGTGCATAATAATAAATGTTGAAAATCCCAATCAAATGACGTCATAATTATACACAAGATAATCATCCAATGCTTAGTACTTTCACTTTAAAAATGTACATACTATCCTTGATTGTCACGTAAAATTGTCATTTCTTTCACTTTCGATAACAAAAAAAGTATACGAGCTTGTCAAATCTTATTACTGCGTTATAATTTGAAATGCACAAACAACGTTACATAATGATGTTCTTCCTTGTCTAAAACTAAAAATAACAAAAGACTCATCCGGATACATTAAATGGTATAATAACGACAGACTACACAGATATAATAAAGGTGTAACATTGGCCCTATATATCATCAGATCTAAGATATATACGAGAAAACCACCATATAACAACATATTATTTTGTTTCTATCAGTTTCTGCTCCCATAATACCTTCACTGAGATTAATTTTAACTGATGACTGAGATATTGTTGATAGGGATAACTGTCTTTGATGTATATCACAAGAAAAGGATAAACCAATCTTCACTGTTTTTCACCTACACTAAAGATTCTTCTTCTTCCCTCTAAGATGTGATTCAAAACATTTTCAACGATTTCCCCCCTTCATATCCGGACAACTGAATGCCCACCTCCCTATAAGACTCCCTCTAAGATGTGATCAAAATTGTTCAACGATTCCCCCCCCCCCCCCTTCATATCCGGACAACTGAGTGTCCACCTCCCTTATCGACCACGCTTTATTACGACTTGTTGGACTGATATTTGCAAGGGAGGCTCCATTTTGTACTGTGAAGTCGTTTTCTCTTCATAACTTTTCATGTATAAGGTCACTACTAATAATGGACATTGGTAGTAGATGGGTCTTCAAAACAAGAAAGAAAGAAGAAGAAGGAAACACGAACAAAAGAAAGACAGGGAACGAAAGTACAGAAAACAAGAGCATTAACACACATTATTGTCCTGGGGCTTAAAGGTTATGTGCTATCGAAATATTCTTGAATAAATACAAACATGGCACGGAAGTTGTTTGTATTTTTCGTTTTTCATATCTGTTCAAAGCTTCCGTATCCTCCTTTTTTGCAATGGCTTGGTTTTAATTCGCTTCTAATACAATAGGGGTCACAAATAGGTGGAATGGAGGGGAAAGGGAAAGGGGAG
>JAGGCT020003671.1:0-12596 GCA_017654935.2 Phymorhynchus buccinoides
AAACTTCATCGGCTATGGCACCACCACAAGTGGTGTGTAGTGATGTAATACAATTAAAATAAATCGACGGCTGCACTTCAAATTGAGGGCTGCTCTTTAAAATGATGTATTTTTAAAAGCGTAGAAAATAATATAAACATACGTAATACAGACACTACAGACACTGCACCAGACACGACGAGTATGCGGTGCTTCTTTGCGATGAATATAGGTAGGATATATAGTTTTAAATGTTTTCGAAAAGATAGAGAAAGTTACGAAATGGTGCCGAGAGATAACATTCTGGTTTACAGATTAAAATTATTTAAAAGCCAGGGGAGGTGACTTATGGTTTGAGTGGTAAAAATAGACCGCGTGCAACAAACTATTGCGATTCCGCGCTTTTTTTTGTTTGTGGCACAAGCCACAAACCTATAACTCACTTTGTCGGTCTGTGGGTAGGTCCAAAATTGTCGCACTTCAAATCAGTGAATCTCAATCGAGGCTGCACTTCAATTGAGGCTGCTCTTTAAAATGATGTTTCGTTTTCAATTGTCGCACGCCACAAACGATTGCGAATCCGCGCTTGTTTCCCAACAGGCCTATACTGCAATTTTGTGTGCTTATTATGCATCATCTAATCAGACCCAGTGTAGTGTGTTTGTGTTGGTTAAATGTTTCAGTTGGTTGATAGTTGTCTATTGATGTGCAACTCACTTCTTCTAGTTCCATGCGCTCATAAAATACCTCTTTGTCCGGTATTCGGGTCTGCGGGTATGCGTGCGTGTATACGCGCACGCGCGCACGTGTGTGTATACACTTTCCTAATTAGAGTGAATTTGGCTTCACTTGTATATCTCTATGTGGGCTATGTGTATGTTTGAATTTTTACCCGTTTTTTGGTACACCCACCCAACGATGTTACTATTTGTACTTCTTGGTTTCCTTCTTTGTTTGTTGTGTGTTTTCTTTCTCTTCCGCTCGTGTAGGTTTATTTTGTCCTGTCAGTTTCCTTTTTGTTCTTAGTTTGGTTTGTTTTTTTGTCATCCTTTTTTATTTTATAGCCTGCCTTTGATTGTTATGACGACGACGAAAATGGTGTTTTACGTCCTCTTGGTCTGAATCAGACACATATGGGACATTTGTAAATACAAATATGGTGGGAACAATACTGGAGGCAATGCCCGGAGGCAGTACGAAACCAGTAAAGTCCCGAATTTTTTAAAAATTAATACAGATAGGTGTAGCTGTAACCACGCCTCGGTTAAACCTCATCGGGCTATGGCACCGCTACAAGTAATTGAAGAACTGACCTTTGATTGTTATTATAAAACAAACCCACAATACAACCAACAATGAATGTAAGAAAATACTGATGTGCATGTACGAATAGTATGCATTGTAAAACAAAAGTGAAATAATATTTTATCTTAAATGTGATAAATTCTATGTTAAAGTGAAAGACAAATAGTTAACTTGCTGTAAATGTGTATTTTTTGTCTATAATTTGCAAAAGCGGGTACAGATTTTGTTGGAGAATTGGTCTATTTTTTTTTTTCATTCTTGACTCAATGAGATAAATTTGTGACAGCTTTCTTCCAACAATCAAGATGATTGAAAACTGGACAGAACTCAAATAATTTAAAAAAAACGAAAGTACTCACAGATAGTATGCTGTTTGTAGAAACTATGTGTAGCTTTTTTGAGAAAATAAAGCTCTTAAATATAACTTTTTGCTTGAAAAAAACTTTAACTCCAAAAAATCTCCTTCTTTCTGCTTTGCAATGGCCACTTACCATGCTGTCCTCTCGTGCATTGACGCAATAATTTGACAACATTTGACCGTCGTTCGCGTGCTAGTCTAGTCCATTTAGAGCAGACGACCTTAGACCGCTGAAGATTGTTTGAGGTTTCAAAACCACGTTTTACACTTACATTTTAGCGTCGAATCAAATATAAGTAATTTTCTAATGATGTTAGTCGTATGAAGCAAAATATTTTTAGATTTGGCACTTCGGGTGAGGCTGATCCTAGAACAGGGTAGAGTTTCTCTAGACGACGGTCGCCGCGTGCATAACTGTTACGCCAAAAGGGGTCTAAGAAACGCTTTTAGAAAACGTTTGCGGAAAAATATTACAAGCTCTTGTCTGATTGGTAAAAAAAAAGTATTATTTTAACAAAACTTGAATGTGTTCACCCCATGCAAGTCACGTGATAGTTCGCCGAGAGATACTTTGGGAGCAGGCGCAAAACGTTTGCGGCAAACGTCGGTAAAAGAGGTGTTTCTTAGAACCGCTTTTTGTCGATTTGCGCTCACGCTACGTAGCGTTAGCCCTTGTGAAACGGCCCCCTGGGAAGAATAGCTTTGTTGTTGCTTTGTCGGTCGTTCGGTTTGAGAATGTAAATGCGCATGCGCTGTATTCACACGTTCTCAGCACGCATCATTTCCGCTATACTTAATATTTAATGAGGCACAAACGGTGAAGACGCTTTGATTTTTGTAATAACGATTTCAAGCCCGGTGCGCCACTAAGCCTTCGAAAAATATTATAGAACATCGCACCGATGATTAATCTTACAGGTAATAACACTTATAAGCGGTTAAGGGCCTCAACTTGTCAATGGTTAAGGTGTTATGTGAAGATTCTTGTTATCGCTTAGTTACTTTTCTTGGACCAACGATTAGATTGGAAAGCTCAACGATCTAGCTATATGTCGATTTATTCACACTGTCGTGGAACTTTTTTTATGTTAAGATTCACGTTGTTTTCCAGTGTGGTATCTATGTATGCAAAATAATAATGGAACTCCGTTTTTGCGTGTTTGTCCCGAACCATGAAAAGTTCAGATATCAAATCCAAGGGAAGCAACTTTATTAACATGCCTAAAAACATGTACGTTACCTTCAGCTGCCATTGACATCGCCCAGTCATAGATAAATGCAAGACAATCAAATAAAAACAGCTATTGACTTGGTAACTTTAATCTTTACTAAAAACATAAAAACTGAGAAATAAAATTGTTGTTCAAGAAATCCAGTCTCTATGTGTCCCCATCTCTAAATATGTCCCCAATATCTCTGTGTACCCGTGTGTCTCTGTGTCCCCTATTCACTAAGGTATCCCCTTCACTATGTGTCCCCGTCATTCAATGTGTCCCTGTGTCTATTTATCCCAGTCTCTATGTTCCCGTCTCCCTATATCCCCATCTCTACACAATTCCCAAACTCTATAGGTCCCCGTGTCTATATGTCCCTGCGGAATAGGGTTAGGGATGGGGTTAGGGTGAAGGTAAGTGCTTGGGTTAGGGTTAGGGTTATAAACAGAGAGGCCGAAACATAAGACTGGAACACATTGAGGTAGGGACACAATGACAAAATTGGGGACACATGGAGACGGGGACACAATGATAGGGAGATATAGAGACAGGGACATATATAGAGACAGGGGACACGTGGAGACGACGAAAATTAGGGGACACATAGAGGCAGGGACATAATGACGGGGACACATAGAGCATGGAACATAATTCTGCAGAAGGGACACATAGAAACAAGAATGGAACTAGGCAACAACCGGGTGTAACCGTCTAAACCACATGGCTGGGAACTCAAATATTTTTGGTAAAAATGATTCGATCTAAGCCAACAATGGGTCAAAAAGTATTAATATTGTTTCCAGAGAAAAGGATTTTCTAAAACACGGCGATTTGAGGCTTTAGTTTGTTTTCAAGTTTATTCTAAAACGTCTAGCGCAATTGCGCAATTGCCCATTCATTTTACCCCCGTTTCATTTCATAATGCTTGAAGAAATAATATGAAAAAGTGCCTTGAAGTCACGAAACTAACAAATAAACAGAAATCACATCGACCATGATATTAGATAACGAATTAGACTAGACTATGGGCTCAGATGTGTTGTATCCTCCCCCCCTGCCCCCTCCCCCCACCCCCCAAAAACTCTAAGAGAAGTCCCTTCTGTGTTGTAACTGTTAATACCAACTGGGCTGAATCTGACTGGGACAGCTATGCAATGTGGCAATGCTAGCAACGTGAATCGACCTTGATCTACGAAGGAAATTCCAAGGGAGAAAATCGGCGAAGTAACAGCGTGTACGACCAACATGCTAGAAATATCATTAGCCTACAACTATCATAACAGCAAAAATGTTCACGTGTACAGACCTTAACCATGCTGTCATATCTTGCAAATACTAATACCTCTTGCGTGCGTGTGTGTGTGGTGTGTGTGTGTGTGTGTGTTGTGTGTGTGTCTAAAGTCAAAGTCAAAGTCAAAATTTTATTTCCAGATGGGACATTGTATAAGCAAAAACATGCTTTTTTCAACAAGCCATCCATAAAAAATGATGTAAGAAAAAATAAAGAACTAAACATTCCAAAGTCGCGAACAAAATAAAAGGAAATTACAAGTAAATCAATTAATTAAGAAACAAGCAAATACACCAAGTGTTGTGTGTGTGTGCCGTGTGTGTGTGCGTGCGTGCGTGTGCCTGCGTGCGTACGTGCGTGTGTGTGTGTTTACGGACAGACAAGTGCATGCAGCTTCAAGTTCATGCGCTATGAGAGAGAGAGAGTGAGATAGAGAGAGAGAGAAGAGAGAGGGAGAAGAGAAGAGGAGAGAGAGAGAGATAGAGAGAAAGAAAAAGACAGAGACTGAGAGAGACAGAGACAAACAGACAAACATAGAGACACACACAAAGAGAGAGAGACAGTAGAGAAGGAGATAAAGACCACAGCGCATTTCTCAAAACACGAAGTGTAGATAGTGACAGAATATGATGTGGGCAGAGAAAGAAGACGACAGACGACAGACGACCGATACAGAGCAGACAGACAGACAGACAGACAGACAACATTAATGCCCAAGTCTTGTGATCCCAAGTAGCAATGTACGCTAGTTCCTGTTATTACAGAAAGTTCTAGGAGTATAAAAGAGGGGTCTACCGACTGGGACAGTATAGTTTAATTAGTTTGTTGCGGCAAGCACGTGCATCCTACAGATACTATGTTTACCGGGTGGCTGTGCTTGAGTCCTAATGGGCCGGCTAAACCAACTACATCTAATTCGCTGTCAGTGTCGATTGCGATTTGTGACGATGCGAGTCTTTACGTTATCTACATCGTGAAATACTTCCTCTTAAACAATTAACCACATTCCTACCATATTTTATTGTTATGCAGAATTTATACATTCAAGGCATATAACGTCAATAACGACGAATTTTCACGGGAATCATGACTCGCGTAATCGTGATACACAACTCGCATCGTGACATCTGACTAGCGAATCGTACGTCGATGACTAAGGCAAGCCCTTTAACAGGTAGAGTGTACTTTGTCTCTATACGTGTATGCAGGTATGAGTGATGTTTCTTTCTTCAATGACTTATGGTTGTCCGTTAGCTTTACAGTAGAAGTGGGGTCCAGCTGACGTGAATCATGATAGCTGTGCTTAAGTGAATATTTAGGTTCTACTGTCATGGAAAATCATGGTCACCGACAGCTGGTAAAAATACTAATCTTGATTGCATGTGAATTCCTTTTGTGCTGACTGTGTAGTGTACGTGTTCTTTCTAGTGGCATCATTTATGATCAGCTCAGATCGTGTTGCTGACAAAAAATACGACAAGAAAAAAAGAACATCATACATTGCACTCGCAAAGTAGGGGGCGTCTGCACTGGCTTAGAGCTGCAGCTAAAGGGATTGGTTGGCCGGCCGGAATACCACCCCCCACCACCCCCCCCACCCCCCGAGGCTAGCTGTCTACTCGGTCCTTTTGGCAGAGAGGGTGGCGATGTAGGGCAGTAATGGACCCAGGGCAAGGGATCTCGACTATGAGCCAATTCTAGCCAGCCTGACATCCAGTAGGAGTGAGAGAGGTAGATCGGGTGTCATAAGTAGGGCAGTAATGGACTGACATACAGTAGGAGTGAGAGATGTAGATCAGGTGTCATAAGTAGGGCAGTAATGGACCAACATACAGTAGGAGTGAGAGAGGTAGACCGGGTGTCATAAGTAGGGCAGTAATGGACTGGCATACAGTAGGAGTGAGAGAGGTAGATCAGGTGTCATAAGTATGGCAGTAATGAACTGACATACAGTAGGAGTGAGAGAGGCAGATTGGGTGTCATAAGTATGGCAGTAATGGACTGACATACAGTAGAACTGAGGGAGGTAGATCGGGTGTCATAAGTATGGCAGTAATGGACTGACATACAGTAGAAGTGAGAGAGGTAGATCGGGTGTCATAAGTAGGGCAGTAATGGACTGACATACAGTAGAAGTGAGAGATGTAGATCGGGTGTCATAAGTAGGGCAGTAATGGACCAACATACAGTAGGAGTGAGAGAGGTAGATCGGGTGTCATAAGTAGGGCAGTAATGGACTGACACACAGTAGGAGTGAGAGAGGTAGATCGGGTGTCATAAGTAGGGTAGTAATGGACTGACATACAGTAGGAGTGAGAGATGTAGATCGGGTGTCATAAGTAGGGCAGTAATGGACCGACATACAGTAGGAGTGAGAGAGGTAGATCGGGTGTCATAAGTAGGGCAGCAATGGACTGACATACAGTAGGAGTGAGAGATGCAGATCAGGTGTCATAAGTAGGGCAGTAATGGTCTGACATACAGTAGGAGTGAGAGAGGCAGATTGGGTGTCATAAGTAGGGCAGTAATGGTCTGACATACAGTAGGAGTGAGAGAGGCAGATTGGGTGTCATAAGTAGGGCAGTAATGGTCTGACATACAGTAGGAGTGAGAGAGGCAGATTGGGTGTCATAAGTAGGGCAGTAATGGTCTGACATACAGTAGGAGTGAGAGAGGCAGATTGGGTGTCATAAGTAGGGCAGTAATGGTCTGACATACAGTAGGAGTGAGAGAGGCAGATTGGGTGTCATAAGTAGGGCAGTAATGGTCTGACATACAGTAGGAGTGAGAGAGGCAGATTGGGTGTCATAAGTAGGGCAGCAATGGACTGACATACAGTAGGAGTGAGAGATGTAGATCAGGTGTCATAAGTAGGGCAGTAATGGACTGACATACAGTAGGAGTGAGAGAGGTAGATCGAGTGTCATAAGTAGGGCAGTAATGGACTGGCATACAGTAGGAGTGAGAGAGGTAGATCGGGTGTCATAAGTAGGGCAGTAATGGTCTGACATACAGTAGGAGTGAGAGAGGCAGATTGGGTGTCATAAGTAGGGCAGTAATGGACCAACATACAGTAGGAGTGAGAGAGGTAGACCGGGTGTCATAAGTAGGGCAGTAATGGACCGACATACAGTAGGAGTGAGAGATGTAGATCGGGTGTCATAAGTAGGGCAGTAATGGTCTGACATACAGTAGGAGTGAGAGAGGTAGATCGGGTGTCATAAGTATGGCAGTAATGGACTGACATACAGTAGAAGTGAGAGGTAGATCGGGTGTCATAAGTATGGCAGTAATGGACTGACATACAGTAGAAGTGAGAGGTAGATCGGGTGTCATAAGTAGGGCAGTAATGGACCGACATTGGTCTGACATACAGTAGGAGTGAGAGAGGTAGATTGGGTGTCATAAGTAGGGCAGTAATGGTCTGACATACAGTAGGAGTGAGAGAGGCAGATTGGGTGTCATAAGTAGGGCAGTAATGGACTGACATACAGTAGGAGTGAGAGAGGTAGATCGGGTGTCATAAGCAGTAATGGTCTGACATACAGTAGGAGTGAGAGAGGGATTGGGTGTCATAAGTAGGGCAGTAATGGACTGACATACAGTAGGAGTGAGAGAGGTAGATCGGGTGTCATAAGTAGGGCAGTAATGGACTGACATACAGTAGGAGTGAGAGAGGTAGATCGGGTGTCATAAGTAGGGCAGTAATGGACTGACATATAGTAGGAGTGAGAGAGGTAGATCGGGTGTCATAAGTAGGGCAGTAATGGACTGACATACAGTAGGAGTGGAGAGGAATCAGGAGAGGTAGATCGAGTGTCATAAGTGAGAGGGCAGTAATGGTAATGAACTGACAGGCAGATCGGGTGTCATAAGTAGGTAATGTGAGAGTGAGAGAGGTAGATCGGGTGTCATAAGTAGGGCAGTAATGGACTGACATACAGTAGGAGTGAGAGAGGTAGATCGGGTGTCATAAGTATGGCAGTAATGGACTGACATACAGTAGGAGTGAGAGAGGTAGATCGAGTGTCATAAGTAGGGCAGTAATGGACTGATATACAGTAGGAGTGAGAGATGTAGATCAGGTGTCATAAGTAGGGCAGTAATGAACTGACATACAGTAGGAGTGAGAGAGGTAGATCGGGTGTCATAAGTATGGCAGTAATGGACTGACATACAGTAGGAGTGAGAGAGGTAGATCGGGTGTCATAAGTAGGGCAGTAATGGACTGACATACAGTAGGAGTGAGAGAGGCAGATCGGGTGTCATAAGTAGGGCAGTAATGGACTGACATACAGTAGGAGTGAGAGAGGTAGATTGGGTGTCATAAGTAGGGCAGTAATGGACTGACATACAGTAGGAGTGAGAGGTAGATCGGGTGTCATAAGTAGGGCAGTAATGGACCAACATACAGTAGGAGTGAGAGGTAGATCGGGTGTCATAAGTAGGGCAGTAATGGACTGACATACAGTAGGAGTGAGAGATGTAGATCAGGTGTCATAAGTAGGGCAGTAATGGACCGACATACAGTAGGACGTGAGTGATGTAGATCGGGTGTCATAAGTAGGGCAGTAATGGACTGACATACAGTAGGAGTGAGAGAGGTAGATTGGGTGTCATAAGTAGGGCAGTAATGGTCTGACATACAGTAGGAGTGAGAGAGGCAGATCGGGTGTCATAAGTAGGGCAGTAATGGACTGACATACAGTAGGAGTGAGAGATGTAGATCAGGTGTCATAAGTAGGGCAGTAATGAACTGACATACAGTAGGAGTGAGAGAGGTAGACCGGGTGTCATAAGTAGGGCAGTAATGGACTGACATACAGTAGAGTGAGAGATGTAGATCGGGTGTCATAAGTAGGGCAGTAATGGTCTGACATACAGTAGGAGTGAGAGGTAGATTGGGTGTCATAAGTAGGGCAGTAATGGACTGATATACAGTAGGAGTGAGAGAGGTAGATCGGGTGTCATAAGTATGGCAGTAATGGACTGACATACAGTAGGAGTGAGAGGTAGATCGGGTGTCATAAGTAGGGCAGTAATGGACTGACATACAGTAGGAGTGAGAGAGGCAGATCGGGTGTCATAAGTAGGGCAGTAATGGACTGACATACAGTAGGAGTGAGAGAGGTAGACCGGGTGTCATAAGTAGGGCAGTAATGGACTGACATACAGTAGGAGTGAGAGATGTAGACCGGGTGTCATAAGTAGGGCAGTAATGGACTGACATACAGTAGGAGTGAGAGAGGTAGATCGGGTGTCATAAGTAGGGCAGTAATGGACTGACATACAGTAGGAGTGAGAGAGGTAGATCGGGTGTCATAAGTAGGGCAGTAATGGACTGGCATACAGTAGGAGTGAGAGAGGTAGATTGGGTGTCATAAGTAGGGCAGTAATGGACTGACATACAGTAGGAGTGAGAGAGGTAGACCGGGTGTCATAAGTAGGGCAGTAATGGACTGACATACAGTAGGAGTGAGAGATGTAGATCGGGTGTCATAAGTAGGGCAGTAATGGACTGACATACAGTAGGAGTGAGAGAGGTAGATCGGGTGTCATAAGTAGGGCAGTAATGGACTGACATACAGTAGGAGTGAGAGAGGCAGATCAGGGTGTCATAAGTAGGGCAGTAATGGACTGACATATAGTAGGAGTGAGAGAGGTAGATCGGGTGTCATAAGTAGGGCAGTAATGGACTGACATACAGTAGGAGTGAGAGAGGTAGATTGGGTGTCATAAGTAGGGCAGTAATGGTCTGACATACAGTAGGAGTGAGAGAGGCAGATTGGGTGTCATAAGTAGGGCAGTAATGGACTGACATACAGTAGGCGTGAGAGAGGTAGATCGGGTGTTATAAGTAGGGCAGTAATGGACTGACATACAGTAGGAGTGAGAGAGGTAGATCGGGTGTCATAAGTAGGGCAGTAATGGACTGACATACAGTAGGAGTGAGAGATGTAGATCGGGTGTCATAGGTAGGGCAGTAATGGACTGACATACAGTAGGAGTGAGAGAGGTAGATCGGGTGTCATAGGTAGCAGTAATGGACTGACACACAGTAGCAAGGTAGATCGGGTGTCACAAGTACAGTAATGGACTGACATACAGTAGGAGTGAGAGAGGTAGATCGGGTGTCATAAGTAGGGCAGTAATGGACTGACATACAGTAGGAGTGAGAGAGGTAGATCGGGTGTCATAAGTAGGGCAGTAATGGACCAACATACAGTAGGAGTGAGAGGTAGACCGGGTGTCATAAGTAGGGCAGTAATGGACCGACATACAGTAGGAGTGAGAGAGGTAGATCGGGTGTCATAAGTAGGGCAGTAATGGACTGACATACAGTAGGAGTGAGAGAGGTAGATCGGGTGTCATAAGTATGGCAGTAATGGTCTGACATACAGTAGGAGTGAGAGATGTAGATCAGGTGTCATAAGTAGGGCAGTAATGGACTGACATACAGTAGGAGTGAGAGATGTAGATCAGGTGTCATAGGTAGGGCAGTAATGAACTGACATACAGTAGGAGTGAGAGAGGTAGATCGGGTGTCATAGGTAGGGCAGTAATGGACTGACATACAGTAGGAGTGAGAGAGGTAGATCGCGTGTCATAGGTAGGGCAGTAATGGACTGACATACAGTAGGCGTGAGAGAGGTAGATCGGGTGTCATAAATAGGCCAGCAATGTTTACTGACAAAATCAAAACAAATATTGATATATCTCCCGAAACCGAAGACATTGCAGTACAAATTATGCCACGTGGGATTTTATTGTCGCCGAGCGGCAGACATGTCTCCAAGTTAAGGGTATGCACCCCATTGATTAAGGGTGTACAACCACACTAATTGTCCTTTGGCCCATCGTACGATCGCTAAAAGGTCGGCACAAGCTGCAACTTTTGCTAGTTGTACCTGCAACTTTGTGGTTGCAACAGTTGCATGCAACATACAACAAGGTTGTAGGGTTGCAGCTGTGGGTTGTAGGGCGATAGAAAACGATCCTATCTCTGAGCCCCCACTTGCAACAAGTTGTAGGTTGCAGCCAATCAGAGCATCATTTCGTATCACGTGGTTTTTATGTCTCAATGGCGGAGTGAAACCGTTGGACTGTATACATGCAAACTGATCGAGTTAATTCGTGATTTCACCCCTACATTTGGGAACCGGGTGTCCCGATTAAAAAAAAAGTCGGGACAGGTACAAGAGGCCAAATTTCAAATAAGCCGTGAAATGGGCGGCATCATCAATGATGAGTACTTGCACGGCATGTTTTCTTTTTCAATCGATGTAGATCAAAGCAATGTGTAGAGCTGTAGGCCTAGTATTCTTTGTCAGTTCGAAGTTTTAGAAGTAGGCCTACTTGAAATCAAAACAGTGTGTAAAAATAGAAATAGGCTACTAGCCTACTACTAGTAGGCCCTGTATTTGTCAGTTCGAGTATTTAGATTAAGAAGTACACCTACTCGAAACAGGACTCTGGCGGGTACTGACGATCGTCATCGTGAATGACGAGTACTTCCTCAGCATGGTGGGTTTTTTTCAATCGATGTAGATCAAAACAATGTGTAGAGCTGTAGGCCTAGGCCTAGTATTCTTTGTCAGTTCGAGGTTTTAGAAGTAGGCCTACTTGAAATCGGACTCTGGTACTGACCATCGTTTTGATCTGTACACTATTTTCTGTCCGCTTTCGCATTTTAGTTTACATTTGAGTAGTCTGCATACATTTTAGAACAGTATTTCTGAGTCTACCTGTGGTCGGTTCAGCATATGATTGCAAGGACGTCGTACCAAAGTTGCAGCGTGTGCCGCGAGCTCTGCAATTTTTACTGCAACTTGTGGTATAACACTAGTTGTAGCAACTAATTTGTTGCAGCGTGTGCCGAGCCCTTAAGGAGTATAAATTCGTTCGTGTAGGTTTCTTTTCTTTTTTGGTACCAACTGCGTCTGGGACCAGCGGTTTTTGGTATTAAAAAAAAGGTGTGCTTCGAATTAATCCACGGACTGTTCACAGTATTCCACCAGGAATGAAAAGACCCTCATCCACCATGGCACCCTCCCTACCACATCCCATTCTACTGATACTAACTGTCGTCTGCCTACCCAAATCTCCTCTGATGACAATACGCGCCAACGAAATCGACACCCATCACGTGACTTTAAAATTCCATGACGTCAGCTTCACGAGCCACGTCCTGCTGACCTTTGCCCCTGCACGTTCTCTGCTGGACTGCGCACGTCAGTGCCTCAGTCGTGACGAATGCAAGGCTGTGACGTTCGACAAAAGCAGCAGCGGTTACGGATCGAGTCTCGCCGGTGGTGGGTCTTGCCAGCAGTATTCTGTCAGGCCCGAGTCCGGGGATCCCCAACTGGCTTTGGCTGAAGCCGAGACTTGGGTCTTGCCCATCCCAGCCATTCCAGGTATGAATAGAGTTTAGATGGTTTAGATGGAGAGA
>JAGGCT020003672.1:0-12595 GCA_017654935.2 Phymorhynchus buccinoides
TGTGTCCCTAGGTCTCTATGTGTCCCTAGGTCTCTATGTGTCCCTAGGTCTCTATGTGTCCCTAGGTCTCTATGTGTCCCTAGGTCTCTATGCGTCGCCAGCTTTGTCTCTATGTGTCCCTAGGTCTCTATGTGTCCCTAGGTCTCTATGTGTCCCTAGGTCTCTATGTGTCCCTAGGTCTCTATGTGTCCCTAGGTCTCTATGTGTCCCTAGGTCTCTATGTGTCCCTAGGTCTCTATGTGTCCCTAGGTCTCTATGTGTCCCTAGGTCTCTATGTGTCCCTAGGTCTCTATGTGTCTCTATGTGTCCCTAGGTCTCTATGTGTCCCTAGGTCTCTATGTGTCCCTAGGTCTCTATGTCCCTAGGTCCTATGTGTAGGTCTCTATGTGTCCCTAGGTCTCTATGTGTCCCTAGGTCTCTATGTGTCCCTAGGTCTCTATGTGTCCCTAGGTCTCTATGTGTCCCTAGGTCTCTATGTGTCCCTAGGTCTCTATGTGTCCCTAGGTCTCTATGTGTCCCTAGGTCTCTATGTGTCCCTAGGTCTCTATGTGTCCCTGTCTCTATGTCCCTAGGTCCCTAGGTCCCTCTATGTGTCCCTAGGTCTCTATGTGTCCCTAGGTCTCTATGTGTCCCTAGGTCTCTATGTGTCCCTAGGTCTCTATGTGTCCCTAGGTCTCTATGTGTCCCTAGGTCTCTAGGTCTCTATGTCGTCCCTAGGTCTCTATGTGTCCCTAGGTCTCTATGTCCCTAGGTCTCTATGTGTCCCTAGGTCTCTATGTGTCCCTAGGTCTCCTAGGTCTCTATGTGTCCCTAGGTCTCTATGTGTCCCTAGGTCTCTATGTCTCTATGTCCCTAGGTCTCTATGTGTCCCTAGGTCTCTATGTGTCCCTAGGTCTCCCTAGGTCTCTATGTCTCTGTCCCTAGGTCTCTATGTGTCCCTAGGTCTCTATGTGTCCCTAGGTCTCTATGTGTCCCTAGGTCTCTATGTGTCCCTAGGTCTCTATGTGTCCCTAGGTCTCTATGTGTCCCTAGGTCTCTATGTGTCCCTAGGTCTCTATGTGTCCCTAGGTCTCTATGTGTCCCTAGGTCTCTATGTGTCCCTAGGTCTCTATGTGTCCCTAGGTCTCTATGTGTCCCTAGGTCTCTATGTGTCCCTAGGTCTCTATGTGTCCCTAGGTCTCTATGTGTCCCTAGGTCTCTATGTGTCCCTAGGTCTCTATGTGTCCCTAGGTCTCTATGTGTCCCTAGGTCTCTATGTGTCCCTAGGTCTCTATGTGTCCCTAGGTCTCTATGTGTCCCTAGGTCTCTATGTGTCCCTAGGTCTCTATGTGTCCCTAGGTCTCTATGTGTCCCTAGGTCTCTATGTGTCCCTAGGTCTCTATGTGTCTAGGTCTCTATGCGTCCCTAGTCTCTATGTGTCCCTAGGTCTCTATGTGTCCCTAGGTCTCTATGTGTCCCTAGGTCTCTATGTGTCCCTAGGTCTCTATGTGTCCCTAGGTCTCTATGTGTCCCTAGGTCTCTATGTGTCCCTAGGTCTCTATGTGTCCCTAGGTCTCTATGTGTCCCTAGGTCTCTATGTGTCCCTAGGTCTCTATGTGTCCCTAGGTCTCTATGTGTCCCTAGGTCTCTATGTGTCCCTAGGTCTCTATGTGTGTGTCCCTAGGTCTCTATGTGGTCTCTATGTCCCTAGGTCTCTATGTGTCCCTAGGTCTCTATGTGTCCCTAGGTCTCTATGTGTCCCTAGGTCTCTATGTGTCCCTAGGTCTCTATGTGTCCCTAGGTCTCTATGTGTCCCTAGGTCTCTATGTGTCCCTAGGTCTCTATGTGTCCCTAGGTCTCTATGTGTCCCTAGGTCTCTATGTGTCCCTAGGTCTCTATGTGTCCCTAGGTCTCTATGTGTCCCTAGGTCTCTATGTGTCCCTAGGTCTCTATGTGTAGGTCTCTATGTGTCCCTAGGTCTCTATGTGTCCCTAGGTCTCTATGTGTCCCTAGGTCTCTATGTGTCCCTAGGTCTCTATGTGTCCCTAGGTCTCTATGCGTCCCTAGGTCTCTATGTGTCCCTGTCTCTATGTGTCCCTAGGTCTCTATGTGTCCCTAGGTCTCTATGCGTCCCTATGTCTCTATGTGTCCCTAGGTCTCTATGTGTCCCTAGGTCTCTATGTGTCCCTAGGTCTCTATGTCCCTGTCCCTAGGTCTCTATGTGTCCCTAGGTCTCTATGTGTCCCTAGGTCTCTATGTGTCCCTAGGTCTCTATGTGTCCCTAGGTCTCTATGTGTCCCTAGGTCTCTATGTGTCCCTAGGTCTCTATGTGTCCCTAGGTCTCTATGTGTCCCTAGGTCTCTATGTGTCCCTAGGTCTCTATGTGTCCCTAGGTCTCTATGTGTCCCTAGGTCTCTATGTGTCCCTAGGTCTCCTAGGTCTCTATGTGTCCCTAGGTCTCTATGTGTCCCTAGGTCTCCTAGGTCTCTATGTGTCCCTAGGTCTCTATGTGTCCCTAGGTCTCTATGTGTCCCTAGGTCTCTATGTGTCCCTAGGTCTCTATGTGTCCCTAGGTCTCTATGTGTCCCTAGGTCTCTATGTGTCCCTAGGTCTCTATGTGTCCCTAGGTCTCTATGTGTCCCTAGGTCTCTATGTGTCCCTAGGTCTCTATGTGTCCCTAGGTCTCTATGTGTCCCTAGGTCTCTATGTGTCCCTAGGTCTCTATGTGTCCCTAGGTCTCTATGTGTCCCTAGGTCTCTATGTGTCCCTAGGTCTCTATGTGTCCCTAGGTCTCTATGTGTCCCTAGGTCTCTATGTGTCCCTAGGTCTCTATGTGTCCCTAGGTCCTATGTGTCCCTAGGTCTCTATGTGTCCCTAGGTCTCTATGTGTCCCTAGGTCTCTATGTGTCCTAGGTCTCTATGTGTCCCTAGGTCTCTATGTCCCTAGGTCTCTATGTGTCCCTAGGTCTCTATGTGTCCCTAGGTCTCTATGTGTCTCTATGTGTCCCTAGGTCTCTATGTGTCCCTAGGTCTCTATGTGTCCCTAGGTCTCTATGTGTCCCTAGGTCTCTATGTGTCCCTAGGTCTCTATGTGTCCCCTAGGTCTCTATGTGTCCCTAGGTCTCTATGTGTCCCTAGGTCTCTATGTGTCCCTAGGTCTCTATGTGTCCCTAGGTCTCTATGTGTCCCTAGGTCTCTATGTGTCCCTAGGTCTCTATGTGTCCCTAGGTCTCTATGTGTCCCTAGGTCTCTATGTGTCCCTAGGTCTCTATGTGTCCCTAGGTCTCTATGTGTCCCTAGGTCTCTATGTGTCCCTAGGTCTCTATGTGTCCCTAGGTCTCTATGCGTCTCTATGAGCTAGGTCTCTATGTGTCCCTAGGTCTCTATGTGTCCCTAGGTCTCTATGTGTCCCTAGGTCTCTATGTGTCCCTAGGTCTCTATGTGTCCCTAGGTCTCTATGTGTCCCTAGGTCTCTATGTGTCCCTAGGTCTCTATGTGTCCCTAGGTCTCTATGTGTCCCTAGGTCTCTATGTGTCCCTAGGTCTCTATGTGTCCCTAGGTCTCTATGTGTCCCTAGGTCTCTATGGTCCCTAGGTCTATGTGTCCCTAGGTCTCTATGTGTCCCTAGGTCTCTATGTGTCCCTAGGTCTCTATGTGTCCCTAGGTCTCTATGTGTCCCTAGGTCTCTATGTGTCCCTAGGTCTCTATGTGTCCCTAGGTCTCTATGTGTCCCTAGGTCTCTATGTGTCCCTAGGTCTCTATGTGTCCCTAGGTCTCTATGTGTCCCTAGGTCTCTATGTGTCCCTAGTCTCTATGTGTCCCTAGGTCTCTATGTCTCTATGTGTCCCTAGGTCTCTATGTGTCCCTAGGTCTCTATGTGTCCCTAGGTCTCTATGTGTCCCTAGGTCTCTATGTGTCCCTAGGTCCTATGTGTCCCTAGGTCTCTATGTGTCCCTAGGTCTCTATGTGTCCCTAGGTCTCTATGTGTCCCTAGGTCTCTATGTGTCCCTAGGTCTCTATGTGTCCCTAGGTCTCTATGTGTCCCTAGGTCTCTATGTCTCTATGTCCCTAGGTCTCTATGTGTCCCTAGGTCTCTATGTGTCCCTAGGTCTCTATGTGTCCCTAGGTCTCTATGTGTCCCTAGGTCTCTATGTGTCCCTAGGTCTCTATGTCTCTATGTCCCTAGGTCTCTATGTGTCCCTAGGTCTCTATGTGTCCCTAGTCTCTATGTGTCCCTAGGTGTGTCTATGTGTCCCTAGGTCTCTATGTGTCCCTAGGTCTCTATGTGTCCCTAGGTCTCTATGTGTCCCTAGGTCCTATGTGTCCCTAGTGTCTCTATGGTCTCTATGTGTCCCTAGGTCTCTATGTGTCCCTAGGTCTCTATGTCCCTAGGTCTCTATGTGTCCCTAGGTCTCTATGTGTCCCTAGGTCTCTATGTCCCTAGGTCTCTATGTCCCTAGGTCCCTAGGTCTCTATGTGTCCCTAGGTCTCTATGTGTCCCTAGGTCTCTATGTGTCCCTAGGTCTCTATGCGTCCCTTTGTCTCTATGTGTCCCTAGGTCTCTATGTGTCCCTAGGTCTCTATGTGTCCCTAGGTCTCTATGTGTCCCTAGGTCTCTATGTGTCCCTAGGTCCCTAGGTCTCTATGTGTCCCTAGGTCTCTATGTGTCCCTAGGTCTCTATGTGTCCCTAGGTCTCTATGTGTCCCTAGGTCTCTATGTGTCCCTAGGTCTCTATGTGTCCCTAGGTCTCTATGTGTCTAGGTCTCTATGTGTCTCTATGTGTCCCTAGGTCTCTATGTGTCCCTAGGTCTCTATGTGTCCCTAGGTCTCTATGTGTCCCTAGGTCTCTATGTGTCCCTAGGTCTCTATGTGTCCCTAGGTCTCTATGTGTCCCTAGGTCTCTATGTGTCCCTAGGTCTCTATGTGTCCCTAGGTCTCTATGTGTCCCTAGTCTCTATGTGTCTAGGTCTCTATGTGTCCCTAGGTCTCTATGCGTCCCTAGGTCTCTATGTGTCCCTAGGTCTCTATGTGTCCCTAGGTCTCTATGTGTCCCTAGGTCTCTATGTGTCCCTAGGTCTCTATGTGTCCCTAGGTCTCTATGTGTCCCTAGGTCTCTATGTGTCCCTAGGTCTCTATGTGTCCCTAGGTCTCTATGTCCCTAGGTCCCTAGGTCTCTATGTGTCCCTAGGTCTCTATGTGTCCCTAGGTCTCTATGTGTCCCTAGGTCTCTATGTGTCCCTAGGTCTCTATGTGTCCCTAGGTCTCTATGTGTCCCTAGGTCTCTATGTGTCCCTAGGTCTCTATGTGTCCCTAGGTCTCTATGTGTCCCTAGGTCTCTATGTGTCCCTAGGTCTCTATGTGTCCCTAGGTCTCTATGTGTCCCTAGGTCTAGGTCTCTATGTGTCCCTAGGTCTCTATGTGTCCCTAGGTCTCTATGTGTCCCTAGGTCTCTATGTGTCCCTAGGTCTCTATGTGTCCCTAGGTCTCTATGTGTCCCTAGGTCTCTATGTGTCCCTAGGTCCCTAGGTCTCTATGTGTCCCTAGGTCTCTATGTGTCCCTAGGTCTCTCTGTGTCCCTAGGTCTCTATGTGTCCCTAGGTCTCTATGTGTCCCTAGGTCTCTATGTGTCCCTAGGTCTCTATGTGTCCCTAGGTCTCTATGTGTCCCTAGGTCTCTATGTGTCCCTAGGTCTCTATGTGTGTGTCCCTAGGTCTCTATGTGTCCCTAGGTCTCTATGTGTCCCTAGGTCTCTATGTGTCCCTAGGTCTCTATGTGTCCCTAGGTCTCTATGTGTCCCTAGGTCTCTATGTGTCCCTAGGTCTCTATGTGTCCCTAGGTCTCTATGTGTCCCTAGGTCTCTATGTGTCCCTAGGTCTCTATGTGTCCCTAGGTCTCTATGTGTCCCTAGGTCTCTATGTGTCCCTAGGTCTCTATGTGTCCCTAGGTCTCTATGTGTCCCTAGGTCTCTATGTGTGTCCCTAGGTCTCTATGTGTCCCTAGGTCTCTATGTGTCCCTAGGTCTCTATGTCTCTATGTCCCTAGGTCTCTATGTGTCCCTAGGTCTCTATGTGTCCCTAGGTCTCTATGTGTCCCTAGGTCTCTATGTGTCCCTAGGTCTCTATGTCCCTAGGTCCCTAGGTCTCTATGTGTCCCTAGGTCTCTATGTGTCCCTAGGTCTCTATGTGTCCCTAGGTCTCTATGTGTCCCTAGGTCTCTATGTGTCCCTAGGTCTATGTGTCCCTAGGTCTCTATGTGTCCCTAGGTCTCTATGTGTCCCTAGGTCTCTATGTGTCCCTAGGTCTCTGTCCCTGTCTCTATGTGTCCCTAGGTCTCTATGTGTCCCTAGGTCTCTATGTGTCCCTAGGTCTCTATGTGTCCCTAGGTCTCTATGTGTCCCTAGGTCTCTATGTGTCCTAGGTCTCTATGTGTCCCTAGGTCTCTATGTGTCCCTAGGTCTCTATGTGTCCCTAGGTCTCTATGTCCCTAGGTCTCTATGTGTCCCTAGGTCTCTATGTGTCCCTAGGTCTCTATGTGTCCCTAGGTCTCTATGTGTCCCTAGGTCTCTATGTGTCCTAGGTCTCTATGTGTCCCTAGGTCTCTATGTGTCCCTAGGTCTCTATGTGTCCCTAGGTCTCTATGTGTCCCTAGGTCTCTATGTGTCCCTAGGTCTCTATATGTCCCTAGGTCTCTATGTGTCCCTAGGTCTCTATGTGTCCCTAGGTCTCTATGTGTCCCTAGGTCTCTATGTGTCCCTAGGTCTCTATGTGTCCCTAGTCTCTATGTCTCTATGTCTCTATGTGTCCCTAGGTCTCTATGTGTCCCTAGGTCTCTATGTGTCCCTAGGTCTCTATGTGTCCCTAGGTCTCTATGTGTCCCTAGGTCTCTATGTGTCCCTAGGTCTCTATGTGTCCCTAGGTCTCTATGTGTCCCTAGGTCTCTATGTGTCCCTAGGTCTCTATGTGTCCCTAGGTCTCTATGTGTCCCTAGGTCTCTATGTGTCTAGGTCTCTATGTGTCCCTAGGTCTCTATGTGTCCCTAGGTCTCTATGTGTCCCTAGGTCTCTCTAGGTCTCTATGTGTCCCTAGGTCTCTATGTGTCTCTATGTGTCCCTAGGTCTCTATGTGTCCCTAGGTCTAGGTCCTATGTGTCCCTAGGTCTCTATGTGTCTCTATGTGTCCCTAGGTCTCTAGGTCTCTATGTCCCTAGGTCTCTATGTGTCCCTAGGTCTCTATGTGTCCCTAGGTCTCTATGTGTCCCTAGGTCTCTATGTGTCCCTAGGTCTCTATGTGTCCCTAGGTCTCTATGTGTCCCTAGGTCCTATGTGTCCCTAGGTCTCTATGTGTCCCTAGGTCTCTATGTGTCCCTAGGTCTCTATGTGTCCCTAGGTCTCTATGTGTCCCTAGGTCTCTATGTGTCCCTAGGTCTCTATGTGTCCCTAGGTCTCTATGTGTCCCCTAGGTCTCTATGTGTCCCTAGGTCTCTATGTGTCCCTAGGTCTCTATGTGTCCCTAGGTCTCTATGTGTCCCTAGGTCTCTATGTGTCCCTAGGTCTCTATGTGTCCCTAGGTCTCTATGTGTCCCTAGGTCTCTATGTGTCCCTAGGTCTCTATGTGTCCCTAGGTCTCTATGTGTCCCTAGGTCTCTATGTGTCCCTAGGTCTCTATGTCCCTAGGTCCCTATGGTCTCTATGTGTCCCTAGGTCTCTATGTGTCCCTAGGTCTCTATGTGTCCTATGTGTCTAGGTCTCTATGTGTCCCTAGGTCTCTATGTGTCCCTAGGTCTCTATGTGTCCCTAGGTCTCTATGTGTCCCTAGGTCTCTATGTGTCCCTAGGTCTCTATGTGTCCCTAGGTCTCTATGTGTCCCTAGGTCTCTATGTGTCCCTAGGTCTCTATGTGTCCCTAGGTCTCTATGTGTCCCTAGGTCTCTATGTGTCCCTAGGTCTCTATGTCCCTAGGTCCCTAGGTCTCTATGTGTCCCTAGGTCTCTATGTGTCCCTAGGTCTCTATGTGTCCCTAGGTCTCTATGTGTCCCTAGGTCTCTATGGTCCCTAGGTCTCTATGTGTCCCTAGGTCTCTATGTGTCCCTAGGTCTCTATGTCTCTATGTCCCTAGGTCTCTATGTGTCCCTAGGTCTCTATGTGTCCCTAGGTCTCTATGTGTCCCTAGGTCTCTATGTGTCCCTAGGTCCCTAGGTCTCTATGTGTCCCTAGGTCTCTATGTGTCCCTAGGTCTCTATGTGTCCCTAGGTCTCTATGTGTCCCTAGGTCTCTATGTGTCCCTAGGTCTCTATGTGTCCCTAGGTCTCTATGTGTCCCTAGGTCTCTATGTGTCCCTAGGTCTCTATGTGTCCCTAGGTCTCTATGTGTCCCTAGGTCTCTATGTGTCCCTAGGTCTCTATGTGTCCCTAGGTCCCTAGGTCTCTATGTGTCCCTAGGTCTCTATGTGTCCCTAGGTCTCTATGTGTCCCTAGGTCTCTATGTGTCCCTAGGTCTCTATGTGTCCCTAGGTCTCTATGTGTCCCTAGGTCTCTATGTGTCCCTAGGTCTCTATGTGTCCCTAGGTCTCTATGTGTCCCTAGGTCTCTAGGTCTCTTATGTGTCCCTAGGTCTCTATGTGTCCCTAGGTCTCTATGTGTCCCTAGGTCTCTATGTGTCCCTAGGTCTCTATGTGTCCCTAGGTCTCTATGTGTCCCTAGGTCTCTATGTGTCCCTAGGTCTCTATGTGTCCCTAGGTCTCTATGTGTCCCTAGGTCTCTATGTGTCCCTAGGTCTCTATGTGTCCCTAGGTCTCTATGTGTCTAGGTCCTATGTGTCTCTATGTGTCCCTAGGTCTCTATGTGTCCCTAGGTCTCTATGTGTCCCTAGGTCTCTATGTGTCCCTAGGTCTCTATGTGTCCCTAGGTCTCTATGTGTCCCTAGGTCTCTATGTGTCCCTAGGTCTCTATGTGTCCCTAGGTCTCTATGTGTCCCTAGGTCTCTATGTGTCCCTAGGTCTCTATGTGTAGGTCTCTATGTGTCCCTAGGTCTCTATGTGTCCCTAGGTCTCTATGTGTCCCTAGGTCTCTATGTGTCCCTAGGTCTCTATGTGTCCCTAGTCTCTATGTGTCCCTAGGTCTCTATGTGTCCCTAGGTCTCTATGTGTAGGTCCTATGTGTCCCTAGGTCTCTATGTGTCCCTAGGTCTCTATGTGTCCCTAGGTCTCTATGTGTCCCTAGGTCTCTATGTGTCCCTAGGTCTCTATGTGTCCCTAGGTCTCTATGTGTCCCTAGGTCTCTATGTGTCCCTAGGTCTCTATGTGTCCCTAGGTCTCTATGTGTCCCTAGGTCTCTATGTGTCCCTAGGTCTCTATGTGTCCCTAGGTCTCTATGTGTCCCTAGGTCTCTATGTGTCCCTAGGTCTCTATGTGTCCCCTAGGTCTCTATGTGTCCCTAGGTCTCTATGTGTCCCTAGGTCTCTATGTGTCCCTAGGTCTCTATGTGTCCCTAGGTCTCTATGTGTCCCTAGGTCTCTATGTGTCCCTAGGTCTCTATGTGTCCCTAGGTCTCTATGTGTCCCTAGGTCTCTATGTGTCCCTAGGTCTCTATGTGTCCCTAGGTCTCTATGTGTCCCTAGGTCTCTATGTCCCTAGTCGCTAGCTTTGTCTCTATGTGTCCCTAGGTCTCTATGTGTCCCTAGGTCTCTATGTGTCCCTAGGTCTCTATGTGTCCCTAGGTCTCTATGTGTCCCTAGGTCTCTATGTGTCCCTAGGTCTCTATGTGTCCCTAGGTCTCTATGTGTCCCTAGGTCTCTATGTGTCCCTAGGTCTCTATGTGTCCCTAGGTCTCTATGTGTCCCTAGGTCTCTATGTGTCCCTAGGTCTCTATGTGTCCCTAGGTCTCTATGTGTCCCTAGGTCTCTATGTGTCCCTAGGTCTCTATGTGTCCCTAGGTCTCTATGTGTCCCTAGGTCTCTATGTGTCCCTAGGTCTCTATGTGTCCCTAGGTCTCTATGTGTCCCTAGGTCTCTATGTGTCCCTAGGTCTCTATGTGTCCCTAGGTCTCTATGTGTCCCTAGGTCTCTATGTGTCCCTAGGTCTCTATGTGTCCCTAGGTCTCTATGTGTCCCTAGGTCTCTATGTGTCCCTAGGTCTCTATGTGTCCCTAGGTCTCTATGTGTCCCTAGGTCTCTATGTGTCCCTAGGTCTCTATGTGTCCCTAGGTCTCTATGTGTCCCTAGGTCTCTATGTGTGTCCCTAGGTCTCTATGTCCCTAGGTCTCCCTAGGTCTCTATGTGTCCCTAGGTCTCTATGTGTCCCTAGGTCTCTATGTGTCCCTAGGTCTCTATATGTGTCCCTAGGTCTCTATGTGTCCCTAGGTCTCTATGTGTCCCTAGGTCTCTATGTGTCCCTAGGTCTCTATGTGTCCCTAGTGTCTCTATGTGTCCCTAGGTCTCTATGTGTCCCTAGGTCTCTATGTGTCCCTAGGTCTCTATGTGTCCCTAGGTCTCTATAGGTCTCTATGTGTCCCTAGGTCTCTATGTGTCCCTAGGTCTCTATGTGTCTATGTGTCCCTAGTCTCTATGTGTCTCTATGTGTCCCTAGGTCTCTATGTGTCCCTAGGTCTCTATGTGTCCCTAGGTCTCTATGTGTCCCTAGGTCTCTATGTGTCCCTAGGTCCTAGGTCTCTATGTGTCCCTAGGTCTCTATGTGTCCCTAGGTCTCTATGTGTCCCTAGGTCTCTATGTGTCCCTAGGTCTCTATGTGTCCCTAGGTCTCTATGTGTCCCTAGGTCTCTAGGTCTCTATGTGTGTCCCTAGGTCTCTATGTGTCCCTAGGTCTCTATGTGTCCCTAGGTCTCTATGTGTCCCTAGGTCTCTATGTGTCCCTAGGTCTCTATGTGTCCCTATGTGTCTCTATGTGTCCCTAGGTCTCTATGTGTCCCTAGGTCTCTATGTGTCCCTAGGTCTCTATGTGTCCCTAGGTCTCTATGTGTCCCTAGGTCTCTATGTGTCCCTAGGTCTCTATGTGTCCCTAGGTCTCTATGCGTAGTCCCTTTGTCTCTATGTGTCCCTAGGTCTCTATGTGTCCCTAGGTCTCTATGTGTCCCTAGGTCTCTATGTGTCCCTAGGTCTCTATGTGTCTCTATGTGTCCCTGTCTCTATGTGTCCCTAGGTCTCTATGTGTCCCTAGGTCTCTATGTGTCCCTAGGTCTCTATGTGTCCCTAGGTCTCTATGTGTCCCTAGGTCTCTATGTGTCCCTAGGTCTCTATGTGTCCCTAGGTCTCTATGTGTCCCTAGGTCTCTATGTGTCCCTGTGTCCCTAGGTCTCTATGTGTCGCCCTAGGTCTCTATGTGTCCCTAGGTCTCTATGTGTCCCTAGGTCTCTATGTGTCCCTAGGTCTCTATGTCTCTATGTGTCCCTAGGTCTCTATGTGTCCCTAGGTCTCTATGTGTCCCTAGGTCTCTATGTGTCCCTAGGTCTCTATGTGTCCCTAGGTCTCTATGTGTCCCTAGCTTTGTCTCTATGTGTCCCTAGGTCTCTATGTGTCCCTAGGTCTCTATGTCCCTAGGTCTCTATGTGTAGGTCTCTATGTGTCCCTAGGTCTCTATGTGTCTAGGTCTCTATGTGTCCCTAGGTCTCTATGTGTCCCTAGGTCTCTATGTGTCCCTAGGTCTCTATGTGTCCCTAGGTCTCTATGTGTCCCTAGGTCTCTATGTGTCTCTATGTGTCCCTAGGTCTCTATGTGTCCCTAGGTCTCTATGTGTCCCTAGGTCTCTATGTGTCCCTAGGTCTCTATGTGTCTAGGTCTCTATGTGTCCCTAGTCTCTATGTGTCTCTATGTGTCCCTAGGTCTCTATGTGTCCCTAGGTCTCTATGTGTCCCTGTCTCTATGTCCCTAGGTCTCTATGTGTCCCTAGGTCTCTATGTGTCCCTAGGTCTCTATGTGTCCCTAGGTCTCTATGTGTCCCTAGGTCTCTATGTGTCCCTAGGTCTCTATGTGTCCCTAGGTCTCTATCCCTAGGTCTCTATGTGTCCCTAGGTCTCTATGTGTCCCTAGGTCTCTATGTGTCCCTAGGTCTCTATGTGTCCCTAGGTCTCTATGTGTCCCTAGGTCTCTATGTGTCCCTAGGTCTCTATGGTCTCTAGGTCTCCGTAGGTCTCTATGTGTCCCTAGGTCTCTATGTGTCCCTAGGTCTCTATGTGTCCCTAGGTCTCTATGTGTCCCTAGGTCTCTATGTGTCCCTAGGTCTCTATGTGTCCCTAGGTCTCTATGTCTCTATGTGTCCCTAGGTCTCTATGTGTCCCTAGGTCTCTATGTGTCCCTAGGTCTCTATGTGTCCCTAGGTCTCTATGTGTCCCTAGGTCTCTATGTGTCCCTAGGTCTCTATGTGTCCCTAGGTCTCTATGTGTCCCTAGGTCTCTATGTCTCTATGTGTCCCTAGGTCTCTATGTGTCTCTATGCGTCCCTAGGTCTCTATGTGTCCCTAGGTCTCTATGTGTCCCTAGGTCTCTATGTGTCCCTAGGTCTCTATGTGTCCCTAGGTCTCTATGTGTCCCTAGGTCTCTATGTGTCCCTAGGTCTCTATGTGTCCCTAGGTCTCTATGTGTCCCTAGGTCTCTATGTGTCCCTAGGTCT